>JADDON010000241.1:0-32502 GCA_017140175.1 Fusarium staphyleae
CGGCCCTGAGGAGGGGCCTCGGGGGGGCAAGCGCCGCCATGGTGTGTCTGGGGTGTTGTAGCAGGCTAGAGGCGAGACATTGGCCTCAATTGGCGTCGGGGCGGGCGGGGGGGGGGGGAGGACGTCTTTCGAGCCGCCTGATCGTCGTCCGAGGCCTTTCGCTATTTGTAGCTGCACTTTTTGGCGTTGTGAGATTTTTGGCGGACGTTGTAGGCTCGGAGGTGCGTGATGATCCGGTCCGGAGAGTTGGGAGCTCGAGATTGTCCAATCAGGTGATTACGTGGGATGTTCGCGATCGGACCCCCACCGGGAGTCGGGATAGCTTCAACAACGCAGAGCCATAATAGAGATATGCTAACACCAACTTCTCGATAACCATGTTTCCGCCCGTGGATGATTCTGTCTTCCAGAGTAACCCGGATTTCGCAAATCTTTATAAAAAACTTACAAAAGGCATCCTCAACCCCGATGCCTCGACAAAGGAGGACCCCGCGGCCAAGGAGAGAGCTGCTGTACGAGAGGTCAGAAGCTCTTGTCTTGAAGGGCTGCTTATAGTTATATCTGACTCCTTACAAACAGGAACTCAACCGCCGTCGTCTAGTCTCAGCGAAGCAGCATCTCCTCACCCGCGCCATCGCAACCGCTGCACCATCAAGTACACCGCCCGTAACAAAAGCCCCGTCCCGTCTACGAGCACCAAAACAACAGAGCCAGCAGCAAGCGGACTCGAAATCTCAGAAGCAACAGGCATCACTCCCCGAGCCGCTGGTCGACCTTCTTCTCGTCCTACCTCCACTCTTCGACACCAACAACCCACCATACCCGCAAGATACCCTCGAACTGCTCTTCGCCCATCCTCCCCTCTCCGATCTCGAGAGCCTCCTCCCCGCACTCGCACCGCTCATCGCCTCGAATCTACGCACTTCGGCGTTAGGTCTTGCGCGGATCGCTCACCCGTCTACGAACCCGTCATATCTCCACCGCCACATCGCCTCTCTACCCAACACCCTCAAAACCTTGCGTTCCGACCTCGACGCCGCCGAAGCAGAACTCTCCCTCCATCGCATCCGCTCCCTAGCAGTCCTCACATCGCTCCTCCAAACCGTCAGCCACGCTCTCGGGTTGCTCATCCGGGCGCTTGAAGCTAAGCACGGCGTTGTCGCCCGCAGCCTGGAGCTCCGCGCCGCGGAAGTCTCCCTCCAGGCCCGGCGTTACGACGCTGACGCTGCTATATCTGCCGTCAATGTACGGCGCGCCGTATACACGCCCGAGGCGATCGCCGCGCTTAAGAATTACGGCGGACACCTACGTGATGCCAAGATTCGCGGCGAGGAGCGTATCAGGGGCCTGACGGCTGAATTGGAAGAGTATGGCGTTGGCGTTGATGGCGGGGAGGGTAAAGAGCGGATGATGAGGGAGATGTCAAGGGTGTATCGTGAGATGTCAAGGCAGATGGAGGATGTCAGGGGAGATTTGGAGCGACTGCATCAGGGATAGACGCAGTCACGATCAAATAAGGTGCTAACCAAGATGTTGGACGGCGCATCGAGAGAACGCACAGCATTATGATATATGAACGTCGTTTCTGCAACGCTTGTTTACTTCGAACCTTTTGGAACAAGTCTCTTTAATAATTTGCAGCATTTATACCCCTTAGAAAACAATAGCAAAGGTAGATCGGACACATGGCCCATGTCTATTATTCAGGTTATTCATACATAGATTTTCAAATTGTCTTCGTCTCGTCGTTCAGACCTTTAGGCCCGATAGCCTGACCCAGGCCCAAGACGCGGGGTATTTAAGAGTCCATCTCATCTCAACAGCTTTCATGACCGTAGCTGCCATACATATATGTGTCAAGGGAGGCGTCCTGCAGTCCCCTGTTGGTTATCCTCCTACTATTTCCCTTTTTAATGTAGTGCACCATTTAACCCTTAACCTTGTAGATGGCCTCGGCAAGACGGCCAACGTTGTCAGAGGTGATACCGGCAACGGAGATACGGCCGTCCTTGGTGGCGTAAACGGAGAACTCCTCAGCGAGGCGGGTCATCTCCTCGGCAGTGAGACCAGTGTAAGCGAACATGCCGATCTGGCTGGTGATGTGAGACCAGTCGTGCTTGGAGCCGAGCTTCTCAAGGTTGTCCTTGAGGAGGGCACGCATGGTGATGATGCGGTCAGCCATCTCCTTGACCTCACCGAGCCACTGCTTGTAGAGAGTGGGGCTGTTGAGAATCTCGGAGGCGATGCGAGCACCATGGATGGGGGGGTTGGAGTAAAGAGGTCGGATGATGATCTTGAGCTGAGAGTCGACACGCTTCTTCTCGTCGGCATCGGCGCAGACAAAGGAGAAAGCACCAATGCGCTCACCGTAGAGACCCTATGATTGATTAATAACCAGTGTAAAAAGATATAACCGAGCGTGTCCGAGACTCACCATGTTCTTGGCGAAAGACTGGCAGAGGGCAATGTTGTGGCCCTGCTCAACAAAGTGGCGGACAGCAAAGGCATCCTTGTCGGTGTCACCGCTGGCAAAGCCCTGGTAGGCCATGTCGAAGAAGGCGAAGTGGCCCTTCTCCTTGACAACGTCGGAGATCTGCTTCCACTGCTCCTGGCTGGGGTCGACACCGGTGGGGTTGTGGGCGCAGGCGTGGAAGAGGAAGACGCTGCCGTTGGGGGCAGCTTTGACATCAGCAATCAGGCCCTCGAAGTCGAGGCCAATGGTCTTCTTGTCGTAGTAACGGTACTGCTCAACCTCGAGGCCGGCGTGGCTGAAGACAGCCTTGTGGTTAGCCCACGAGGGGTTGGGGATGTAGATCTTCTTCTCGCCAGGGAAGAACTTGGCGAGGAAAGCAGCACCAACTCGGAGGGCACCAGTGCCGGAGATGGTCTGGGTGATGGTGATGCGGTCGAGGGCAGGGCTGTTGGCGCCGTAGGCCAGCTTGGCAGCGGCGGGAGGGAACTCAGGAACACCAGTGATGCCGGCGTACTCCTTGTTCAGCTTGGAGTCGATAACCTTCTTCTCGGCCTCACGGACAGAGGGCAGGACGTAGGGCTTGCCAGCATCGTCACGGTAGGCACCGACACCTGTAGACATACCAAGTTAGAACGAGTCAAGACATGATGAGCAGCCTCCGTAGTCGGGGAGATGTAGGAGGCAGCGGGATGACGTCGAACGTACCCAGGTTGATCTTCTTGTCAAACTTGTCGGCCTTGAAGGCTTCGGTGATACCTGAACATGAAAATTAGCATCAATGCGTATGTTATATGAGGTGTTTTGTTCCCGCATCGTCCCCTCATTTCGGAGGAACGGAGCGCGGAACAACGAGCGTCTTCATACGCACCAAGAATGGCCTGTTTTCCAGCAAAAGAAGCAATTGATTAGCAACGAAGCTAGCGCAAAGCATGAGCGCATGGGAATTGACTTACATCCTGTGACAAGTTAGCAAGAGAACACATTCAGGATACAGATTGGCAATGAGGGGAGCTTCATACAGGAGGGCCCTGGGGAACATTGGCCCAGTGAGAGGCAGCGCGGATGGCAGCGAGGTTGAACTGGGCAGGGCGAGCAGCCTTGCGGCTGGCAACTCGGAGAGTGGACAGCATTGTGAATGTGGTGATGGGAGGGGAGATTGACGGTAGAGGGGAGGTTGGTAGAGAGAGGATGAAAAAGAGAAAGAGGAAGAAGAGGAGGGTGGAGGAGGAATTAAGGTGAGAAGGGTGGAGGAAGAATTAAGGTGAGGAGCAATGAGGCGATGCGATGGCGGAGGTGAGCAAAAGTGTGGTGTCTGGGCTGCACGGAGTCAGGGTAGGGAGCTTCTAGCCAATCAGAGAGAGGGGTATGGTTCGAGGCCCTTGTAAAAGATGGGGACTTGCTTCGGTGCATGCGCCAGATTGCAGCCTGTTCCTGCCCAGGGAGCTCACCTTCAGTGGACTTTCGGTGGGCTTACAGTGGAAGTGCCCGCTGAAAGGTACGTATTCTTTTGTCCATGGAGTGGGTTTAGTGGGTCTACCCCGGACATCGGCGTGGTAAGAATGGCACTCGTGAGCGGATGGACCTGCGGAAAGAAGCGTTGCTCGGAACTTGGGAAGTTGCTGTCTCAAGCTGAGTGGTGCGCCTGAGACGGGACATTCTTTCCCTGTTCTAATGGATGGACAATTCCTTTTGTCCACTGAAGAAATTCCAATCGCACTTGGTTTGCCAGTGCTAATCAACCTTTAGTCATTTCCACACCTCATCATACGTCTCCAATGAAACCAACACCAGATCCATGGATGGGATGGATGAAGGGAACGACTTAGCGAGTACAGTATCAGACTCGGAGTTCAAGCACCTACTGTCACCAACTGCCCACATCGGGGCATCCAGATCCAAGCTAACGTGGACGTAGCAAGAGCCGGGAGTCAAAAAAGCAAGGGGGCTCAAGACCCGGGACGGAATTGTGATGGAAGCCCTGGCATCTCATTCACTCAGGAAAACCGGCTTCTTACATTAACAAGTCTCTAGGCCTTTTCCCAAGGCGCACCATTCAAGAAAAGCTATACCATAACCACCATTGCAGAGTTGCGGCCGAATGTGATACACCCAACAGGCACCTACAGAGCTACCGACCGAATACACCAGAAAAGAAATCGTCATTTCTTGCTCAATTCAATAGACGGCTACTAGTTACTCGAACCTGCTCCGGCCTGCTCCGACCTCCTGAAACTTCCGCTGGGTCTCTGGGAGCGGGTCTCTTCTCTCTCGCGATCCGCTTCTCCCTCCAGCCGTCTTCAGACTCTCGCACCTTGTCGTGCTTGTCACTCCGCTTCTCCAGTACCTAAGCTACATACTAAGCCATCTGTCGTTACGGAGTACGGTCCATGCTAATGCTTCCGCTTCCGCTACCGCTCCCAAGCGCTTACTAGCTCGACCTGTTGCATCATCAAACCCTTGTCTCAACCTTTCAGCCTCTTGCACACCCACAGAACCGCCCGCCCATGCATGTGTAACACAAGACAACTGCTGCCGGTCCCGTCCAATATCGTCCTGGTGACCGGCCCGGCTTCGTGGGAAGTGGCCAGCAGGAGGGTTTCTCGCAAGCCCAAAGCAGCCTTCTGGTGTCATCAAGGTACCAATCGCAGCTTGCTCTCCGATCTCTCCGAAGCTCTCACGGCTTGCAGAGCCAAGAACGTGGGGAGTTGGAGATTTTTCACTTCTAATACACTCGAACAAAATAGCCCAAGACAGCAATCATTACAATTAATTTCCTATGACGGGTTCAACTCAAACCACGCTGCAATATTTCATCTTTTCAGCCTCGCCATACGGGGTCCGTATGTGAAGTCAATACCAGACGCCAACGCCCACGTATTACCAGCGTCAGTCGCCGACCAAGATCCGAGATACCGCCATGGCGGGATCTTCAAACTATGCATGGCATGGCGCCGCACCGCATTCCGCATGTGGCCCAGCGCAGGGGCGGGCTTAATCGCACGTCCGGGGTAGTTTCGCGCACAGGCGTGGTCAAGGCTCACCACCTTTTATATCTCATCGGCTTTTCAGCAACTGCTGGCTCAAGCCTTATCGTTTGCCTTCTCGGATGGAGTGTCGGCAAGCTCTTCATAGCGATTCAGCACCTTATCTTCGACGGTCTCATGGAACACGTCCACCTCGGTTGTGGCGAACTTCCTCGCGCTGATGCCTCGCTCAAACAGCACGTCGAGCTCGGCAAAGGTACGACCATTGGGCTCTGGCAGACGGAAGTAGGTGTAGATGATGCACAAGAAGCAAATGCCTCCCTGAGTTTCTTGTCAGTAAACTTGGGCCCTGTCACAGCGACGGTCGCAAGGGTCCTATTCTTACCCAAAAGAAGCTCGCATAATTGCCCCAATCCCAAGCGGTAGGGTTGAGCATATGCGGCGTCAACACGCTGTTGATGATGCCCACAATATTGCTATTCGCCCACCGGGTCAGCTAATTGAACCAACAATATGTTAAGTGTGACACTCCGTCGCTCGTGAGGCATTCCCGAGTGCCTCTGTGGAGTGGGAATGGATGTTATACTTACTAAAGATTACGGCCAAGGACTACCGTCTTGATCTGCAAACGGCGGGATGATAGCTCTCCAACAAGAGAGTAGCATACGGTGCCTACAGTCAGCTGGTAGAAAAGCGCCCAAATGATCATCATGCTACCCGTAGCCAGTGATGCTTTTTCCCGTTGAGCGTCGGGTACAAGCCCGAGGAAGCCCATAATAAAGAGCATGGAACAGAGACCACAGAGGCCGTACAAATACAGCGTTCGTCGGCCAATGCCAAGAGTCATGAGACCCCACGCGCCAAAGACTCCAACCATATTGATGGCATACTGCCCAAGGGCAAACGAATACGCCTTATCGGCCGAGAGACCGGCCTGTTCAAGGAAATACGTGGAATAGTTAGAGAAGGAGTTTCCGCTCAGGTTCTGAATCGCCCAGACCATGCATACGACTTCGGTACGGCGCAGATCCACACCCTTGAAACAGTCCCAGTACGAGGCGCCGCTTGTGATCTTTTCCTCGAGAGCAGTAGTGTGGACCATCATGGCGATCGTCTCGTCGGCATCGAACTCGGTCTCGCGGTTGAGGCTAGTCAGGCGCAATAAGGCTTGCTTGGCGTCGTTGTTTCGACCCTTTCGAACGAGCCACCAAGGGGACTCAGGGGCAAAGAAGATACCAAGGCATAAAGGCACCGGCCACATCCACTGAAGGGCATATGGGATACGATAAGCCCACTCGTCCTCACGCTGGAGCATGGCACGAATGACGCCAATGCCGATTTCCTGGCCAACTCCCCAGCAGAAGTTGACGTATGTGGTCAGATAGCCACGCAAGGCCACAGGACAAACTTCGGACGCATAGGTGATAGTGAGCGTTTGGAAGATACCCCAGGGGATGCCACACAAGATCTCCGCGACAAGCAATGTCTGGACATTCTGTGCGGTAAAGAAGATGGCGGTGAACCCAGTGACGAGAACAAGACAGGCCATGACGGTGTAACGATAGCCAAAGCGCTCTGACACCCAGCCATTGATGAACAGGCCAATGATCTCACCACAGTTGGCACCCTGGTTGAATAAATAATCAGCGTCTGGGCAGTTGCTGAGACTAAAGGAACATCAAGCTAGGACAATTGTATTGCTTACGTTGCTCAGACCAGCCTGCCAAGCGGCAGGGACCTGATAGGTCCCATCCTGGCCGAGAACACCATACTTTTTGTTGAATTGCGGAAAGGCGTCTGTTGTCAAGTGTCAGTGAGATGGTCCAGCTTACATGACTACGTCAGACTCGTATAGAGCGTTATGTGCAACTACTTTGGGGACAGGCAATGGGTCTAGAAGCATACAAAAGTTGTTGACCAGACTGATATCATAACCCTCCATGACAATAACGGTAGATATGAGGACGCTCCAGAAGATGGCCTTGGGGTAGAGCTTGATACCCTGGAGAAGGGTCATATCCTGCTCCTTTCGGGCGGCGGCGCGAGCATGGTCGATAATGGTAGTGTGCGTCTTGCTGGGGTCAGAGGTATCAAGGCCGGCCGAGTCAATAGGAGCCGAGTCATCGGCAACGGCCCTTGATGGCGGGGCAGCCGGGGCCGTCGACACCTTGTCTTGGTAGTCGGCCATGGCCTTGGTTGGCTGACTCTGCAGCAGTCAAGTGTCTTGAAAGCCACCAGGGTTGAGGTAGATAAAGACTGAGGGATCTCGGGCGAGGTTCAGAGTGGGACTGCTGATTTGTTTGCGAAGTCTCGGACAAGACGATGCAGCATACACAGATCAAGCGAGAGTCGTCGACGATAACGAAAGCGACCCTGATACCGGACACGGCAGCAAAGAAACAAGCAAAGCAAGAAGAAGGACGTACGAAGTGAGAAAGCAAAACGGGTCGGGAGGAGCCCTTTGAAGGGGAAATATGGGGCTCCAGGTTGATGACTTTTATGTTAGGGGCGGATGGTCGGCTCCAAGCGGGACGAGCCATGCCCAGGCGAGTTTGGCACGATATTTGACGAATAACTTGTGAGTCTGCAATTTCTCGATCTGGGTGTTTAATAACTAACTAGTTCTGACTGTTGGTTCTACTGCCTTATTAAGATTAGTTGCGAGGCTATCATGAGGCTACCAGCTATGCATAGTTTTCCGGTTCAACGTCTCATGTCAAAAGGAATCGACCAAGTGGGCCTCGCAGATTCTACATGCGGATGACTAGGTTAGATCCTGGAAGAGAAAAGATGGGAAAAGCTGGTGATAACCTCTGAGTTATCAACCTCATCACGCGAGCCAAGACATTGTCAGTTTAATACCAGCCCCATGCGGCTCCGCTCCCTGGCTCCGGTGGCGGTCTCGGCCTCGGCGTTGAATTGCCTAGGAACTAACTAGGGAGGGTTAGCAGCCACTCAGCGTCGTCGAATGCCATTGAACCCCTGAAGCTATCGACGTCTTGGAGAATACTTCAAGCTCAAGTCTTTGTGTTGTTGAGCGAGGACACAGAGGCCACTGTATTGCATGTTCGGGTCGACAAGCTCTACACTATCTCAACAGAAATTTGGTCATGGCTAGGTATAGTAACCAACGGGCTATTTCACATCATGATGAGGGGATCGCATGGCCTTGTTGGTGAGACTTGGGGTATTGGGGTATCCCTGCCTGTCGCAACGACTGTACTCCACGACCCACGGACCTAACGTTACACTAGCAACAGATTCAGGGCTCCTAGAAACCTCGTCTTAAGGCATAGAGTTAGTTTGTATGGGAGCGATACTCCATGTAATTCAAGTATACATACTAGCTACTTGGTTGGATACTCGAGACCCCAATACAAACATACTCTTACAGTATCATACATATATCATACTCCCTAACAACACTTACTTCTTCCCCCACACATCCCTCCACCACTCCTTGAACCCATACGCCTTCTCCTCAGCCTCGACGTGAACCCTCACATCATCTGCCCTCCCAGCTAGTGACTCAAGCAGCCCCTTCTGCCTCGGCCCGCCTCCACCCAGGGTCCTCGCCGGACCCGCCGTCGCGCGCTCCTGTATCGCCCGGGCCACCGTGGGAGCCACCTCGGCGTAGCACGCCTTCAGCTCCCGCTCCAGCGAGTAGTACGGCTTCTTGGCCAGGTCCGGCGCCATGAGGTTGTAGCTCCGCGCAAGCGAGTTGAGCCGCTCGATGGTGAGCTTGTGGTACGCGTGCTCGGCCTGCTCCCACGCCGGATCCCGATACGGCCTGCCCACGACCACCGAAGACGAGGCCGGTGGTGCTTCCTCGCCGTCTGCCTTCTTTCGTGGGTTGTGCACCTCTTCTGCCGCCGCGTACTCGTCCGCCCGCTGCATCTGCTCCTGTAGTGATCCTCCTCTCGACGCCATCATCCTCGCCGCGTGTCGCCGCCAGTCGTTCCTCAGCCGCGACCTGAACGTCCCGGCTGCCTTGACAAGCTCCTGCTGCTTCTCTATCCAGGGCGGCACAATATCCTGCCGCTGGATCATCTTGTTCATGATGTACTCGGTTGTGTCGATAAAGGGGTTGTCTGCCCGTGCATCTCGCTCGATGCTCTTACCGCGGGGGATGTTTTTGAACTGACCCCTCGCAATCGCATTCTCGATGCGCTCGTTTGCCAGCGCCGCGAGACCGCTGATGGAGTTTGGCAGAGCCCTCGCACCGGGCTCAAACCTCTCCCGCAGCTCTTTTCGCCAAGCCTCCCTCTCTTCCTCGCTCATGCCATTCTTCGCCTTCTCCTTGCCTCCCATGCCGACATATGTAGTCACTTTATCCCTCGCCGTAGCAACCTTTTGCCCAGCAGATCGCCGTGGCGCTCTCTGCAGTCGCATATCCACTGGCGGCGGCTCGAATTTGCCTCTCAAACCCGGCGCCAGGGGCTTCTTGGCATCGTCAAGCATACGGAGCACCGTATCTGCCGTGCTCTCCTCTCCCGTCCAAGCCTGTGCTGAAGCAATGTGTCTCGTGCCCTCGCCGGCCGACGACGAAAGACCTGCCTGGGCAATTGCTCCGGCGTGTTCGGAGTTGAACCTGGCGTCGGCGATCTTATTTAGGAGCCTCTCTTTGAGTTCCTCTGAGAAGCCTGCATCTTCGACAGCCTGACGCCCGGCTCTCCCCCCTGTGAAGAGAGCTTCCTCTGTGGCTTCTTCTAGCCGGCGGGCCAATGGGCCTGGCTCCCTGGTGGACGAGGTCTTCGAACTCTCATTTTGGTCCTTTTTTGTTGCATTTCCTGTTTCCTGTTTATCATCCTGAGATTGGTCGATCTGCGTTGAGAAGCGGGCGAGTGCTTGGGACCTCGTCTGGCGAGAAGCATGGAGGCATCGCCGACAGGTGAACGAGGTACGGCTCAAGGCAAGAGTCATTACAAACCCCAGAAAATATGGCCCAGACGCTAGATATTTCGCAAGTCTCAAAAGTGAGTACAAGATTAAAAGTCAGTCAGGTTGAGTATCGTCTAAACCAAGAGTCGCGATGACGGCAGGAGGTTATCAGTGGCGATTAGTCAGCGGTCAACGAAGCAAGGCGCCCCATACAGGCACAGCGCTTCTCTAGGAGTCTTACATCTCCGGCTGTTAAAATCGCCTTTCATCAACTAAAGTAGATATCTATTTGTGGTTATGAAGCGCTACATTATTTCTCAGACGATAACTCCACCCTGGTACACAGTTGAATAGTTTTCGGATCCTCTCCTCAGCTTTACTAAATATCAGCACCAAAAATGGGATCCCCTCGTCTGCTAGCAATATTCATCAACACCTTGCTTACAAGGAATGACAAAAAGCGATAGCCACCAGCAGAGCAAAGACTGGGCTCGTCAAGGGCTTTGGAAGAGATGCAGAGTCCTCCTCATTGCCTTCATCATCACTCCCTGCGCCATTGACAGCATCATCTGGCGAGTCGCTCTTCAACTTCCATATGCTGCTGCTGTTGCCGTAGAGTTTGCCACTCGCAATGTCCACCATGGCCGTGAGACCTAGGACTTCGCCATCTTTGTCCAGCGCAGTAGCCCGGGCAAACTTGACGTGATTGTTTGTTTCAAGACGAATCTCCGTCTCAAAGCCTGTACGGGTTGAGTTGCCAATGATTTGGCGAAGACTTGTCATGTTCTTTTCGTCCTGGCCAGCGTACTATGACAGAGTCAACACCAAAGAGCAAACCCAAACCCATCAAGATACATACCACTTCCCACCTATCAACCTCAGTGTCACCGTTCCACGAGACATATACCATGGCGTCCAATGTCATGTTATCCTGGGACACGCATGCAATCGAAGGGCCCCATGGCGGACGACCCATCCATTCCATCTTCCATGCACGGTACACTGACATGTCGGTATCTGCGTCGCTATCGGCTTTGTGAGGCACTACTCCTCGCTGTATGTCCATTACGATTGTGCCGTTGGGAAGATGCTCGGTGATGCCTGGATTTGTACCCCAGCCCACTAGGAAGTTGTCATTTTCCAGGCCCTGGACACTTCCTCCTGACCCGGAAGAGATACTCTGAGGATGGTAAAACTCATTCAACAACTTGACTGTCATTTCTTCGTAGTCGAGCTCAACCACAATCCCTCGCGAACAATTGCTGTGACTGCAAGCCCCGGTCCTATCGACGTGGTTGTCAAAGAAGCTGAGTTGACTCTCGTTACCTTGAACAAATCTCGCGTTGTATTGGTACGCAAAGTCGGTTGCATTTCCGTCACTGAGGTCTTTGAACTGGTTCCGCTTACCGCCAAGAATCCATCGCGGGTCAAGTGTGCCAGCTTCGAGAAGGGCAATCGCCGACAGTGCCTTGGAAGAAACAAGGTAATGTCCATCCTTGGTCTGTTCTCAGGTAAGTAAATTGAGCTTCATCTAACTAGTCTTCTGCTCTCACCTTGAAGACGCTGTCAAGATGAAACCAGTCAAATCCATCGCCTCCCATGAAAGTCGTGTCGGGATTGTATTCAACCAAAGTGTCGTTCAGAGAAAAGTGATTTGACGATCTCCATACGTTAACCACTCGATTTGTCTCAAGTTGTACTTCTTGAAAGATAGACTCGCTCAGCCAAGCATCCAATGCTCCGCCGATTACAGTCATGTTGTATCGGACGTCCTGGATCACAGACATGATGGCGGTTCCCTGGTCTGTGAACTGGAACTCATGAATGTCGGCCTGAGTCCCGGCGAGGTCCTTGGCTGTGACGGTCCATTTCTTCTGGTATGAGGTATCAAAGATGTGGCATTCTCCGCCTTCGATGAACGTGAGATACCGCATACCCTGGTTCTGTTGTGCTCGAGCATCAAAAGTTCGTTCGTACTTGATATCAGCATATACTAGGCTGAGGTCTTTGCTGGAGAAAATGGCAGGTCCTCCTTTTCCGTCATATTCGACCGATAGGAAGAGGTATCCTGAGTCGTCAACAAGATTAGGCTCAAAGGTGTTGACCTGGAACAAAGGGGCAACGACTTCTGATGAGTGAAAAGTCTGAGATGGGAACTGGCCAAGATAACCCTCATTGTATGCCTTCAAGTCATTGATGAAAGCCTTATCCGCAGAAGCAATTACTGCGAACAGGGCGAGGGCCCCGACTCGCGACGCTGGGGAGAAGTACATTTTGAAAGTGAAGCAAGAGGAAATCAAGTGAAGGAACAGTCCAGCAGTTGGGTCCAATCAAGCGAATGACGAGTTCCAAGAAGACTCCAAAAGGGCATCAATTCGATTCGATCTCAAGACAAGTCCAAGATTTGGATCATGGGTTTTGGGGTTTGGGAATGTAGGAGCAAGAGTCGACATGGTTCTAAGCTGAGAGGAGGCAAGAATGTCATTCTTGTGTAGGATTATAAGTGGCAGCTGCGTTGGACAACCTCTTTCACCTACCTTTTCTGCTGAAAATATTCACTGCATCCAATCAGAAGACGTTTCATCAAGAGCAAAGAGCAAGCGCAGCTTTCTCTCTTCCCTCAAAGCAATCTCGAGTCAAGCTGTTGTAAAGGGCAACTGCGGACCTCGTTCGTTCCACCAGTGGTCTCGGCAACCCATCATAAATGCCAGAATGTCCATTAACTTGGAGCGTTGAGACGTCTTCACGATAAAATAAGTTGTGCAAATACAAATGCAAACGCTCAATGCTTTGGTTAGGTAGTTCGCTCGTTATATAAGTTACACAACTCTCCCTCTATACGGAGTATACCTCGCCATGATCCAAAATGCACACGAGCTCCAGCTCCAGGCTTGAAGTGCCAACAATGCCGACGAACCCCAAACACTATCAATAACTTTTCCTTTGCGTCTTTTGTACTCGTTGGGTAATACATCCAATGCATAACTAGGGCTGTCTCAGAGAAGCCCAAGGCTCGCACCGGCATCGCTTATATATCCATCCCAGTCCGTAACTCCTCATGCCGCAACGTATTAATAAGGCTATTTCGCTCAATGCCAGTCGACCAATCAATCATAAAAAATTCCATACAAGACACCAGTCTCCCCTAAAGTTAGATCCGCCCACCTTCGACAACCTCTCGTTCAAGAATCTCGATTTGTCCGAATTCCCCAGTGCGCCTTCGCTCCATGACCCAGCGGGTCGCACCGCTATCCTCCTCTTTTATGTATGATATGCTATCAGCTGAGCCCCTGTGACGATGTCCTATACCGGGACGTCTTGGGGTTGAACCGGAGCCAGCCAAATTGGTGTTACTGGAAGGCTCCACGGGGCTCACTAACGCAGAGGTGGGCACAGTCTCTTCGGGGTCGGATAGCGGCGAAACGCTGTGTTCATAGACCTTCGATGTAGGCCTGCTAACGTTCAAAGGTGCAACCTTGGCATCCTCCTGCAAGTCGGACTCCAGTTGTGGCAATGGCGGAATAGGAGGCGGAGAGGACATGAGGCCAGGAATGCCGCCCGTCAATGTTGGGCTTCCAGATAAGCTAATATTGTCGTCCGAATCATGACTGATGGTAGATAGTACCGAGTTCTTGCGGGCGTGGAAAGCAGTTGGACTTGAAAAGCTAGGACCCCATGGAGAGCTGGACAGATCCCCTCTTTCGGAACGAGGAGAGCCATTCTGGCTTGAGTTGAGGCTGGCCTGAGATCCACCCCATGCCCTTGACCGGAGTCGCAGAAGAGCAGATAAGCTCATTTCGTCACCACGATCACCCATAAGTGCAAGCTGAGCAAGGCCAGGACTTTGTAGGGGTGTTCCCCCGCCGAAACCAGGCATGTTGAGGCTCATGAACGAGTTTCTGTTGGAATACTCGGAGCGCTCCGTAATGGGCGTGAGGTTCGGCTCTCTTGACACCATGCGCCCGCTTGTCGTGCGATCTAGGCCGCCCTTAGGACCGAAGAAGCCCCCGTTGGCAAACTCGTAGTCAATGTCATCGGATCCGTGGTGCTGGTTGGTAGGTGCTGAGTAGAAGCCAAACTCTTGGCCGTACCATCCGTCGCAATCGTTGGCCAGGGCACTGGCGTTGGCCTCGGCAATAATTGGATCGTCGTCAAGTTCAAAGTCGGCTATATCTTCATATGACTGGCCATAGTCATCGTAAGCGTCATAATCATCAAATTCATTCTCGTTGAGGGCGTTCTCTCGACCGGGAATGCCCGGAGAACGGCTCGCCTCAGACACTGGTGTGTCGTTGAGCGAGGGCGACGAACCGCGTTGAAACTTGCCAGACACGGCTGCATTGTGAGCAGCTGCGGCGAGGGCAGCTTGGTAGGCGGCCATGGAATCGGCACCCAGAGCAGGCGGCGGAGGAGCTGAAGGTTCCACAGGGGACAGTGACCCAGAAATGTCCTTGAGAGTCTTTGATTCAGCATCTTTCTTGCCTTCGACACTCAGCGAAGTATTCGCTGTTGAATGGGAGACTGCTGAATGCACAGAAAGTGGAGACGTCACATCGGATTCTCGCTTCGTTTCGTCTTGCTTCGTCTCTCGCATTTGCGATTGGGCTTGCGCGAAAGCCCCTGCAATGGGTCGACCAAACTGATCGGTATCATTGTTGTCAAAGATAGACTCGTCAAAGGGCGTATCGTCCCATTCAGGGGGAGCAGCAAGGTCTTCGGCAAACTCGTTTTCGAACCCTAGCATTCCATCTTCAAAATAGAGGTCGTCGTCATTGAGCGACCGGCCGATGTTGATGGGGGGCAGTTCCTGGTTCTTCTGGAATGCCGCTTCATTCTCTAAGCTGGGTATCCTCGGTACGTCAAGACCTTGGATTCCCAGCCCACCTGGTTGCATCTCTTGATGGTCTTGAGATTTAAGAGGGAGGTCGGGGGACAGGGACCCTGGAAAGCCGGGATTGTACTGGCTCATTGCAAAGCCGATGGCATTGCCATCTGCATCTCTTGGTGTTGGCACGAAGCCCGCGCTGTGTGGGCTGGCCAATGATGACGTCGGGTTGGATCGTTGGAAGACGAAGCCAGAAAAGTTCTCTTGGTCATCGTCCGGGTCAAGATCATCTTTCAGATTTTCTTCACCGACCATGGGGATCTCCTCCTCGTAAATGTCGTCTGCGTAGTCTGCGTTGACTCCCGGAATCGGCTCTTCTAAGCCATCATCATCCATCATCGCGTCGTAGTCGAATCCGTCATCATCAAAATCATCGAATCGAGAATCTCGTGGGCCGGGAGAATCGATCGTCTTTTTTTCCAGTTCTCGTTGGCGATGTCTATCTTCGAGAAGCTTTTCCTGCTTGGCGGCTCCAATCATGTCGAAACTAAACCTTGACGATGTGCTCTTCATGTGACGAGGCACCGCCGATGGTATATCTTTACCTGACATGCCCGAGAGTGATGGACCCCTCGATCGGGCAGTCCGTATAGAAGCCGTTGACCTGGCATGGATGGACACGTCTTCATCTATCAATCGTGATGCCTGGGGGGACCTTGGTTGCACCGAGATTGGGGCTTCGTTTTTGGGTGGGACTGGAGGGGGAGTTGCGTCGGAGAGTATGTCGGCTGTTACAGCAGGATTCGGAACCGCTGTAGATGCAGTGCTAGGCGTAATTCTGAGAGCTCTTGAATCTTGCGAATAGACAGATTCCGAGGCGTTACTAGGGATGCGCTGAGCCGTAGCCTCGACGGGAGCCTGCTCAGACTGTGTTACCGACGGATCTGGGAACCTCTCTTGCCCAGGAATTGTGACGGATCCAGGGACTGGTGAGGTAAAAGATGGCTGCGCGGATTCTTTACTAGGCACGTTCTTCTTTGGACGGGGCGCACTGAAGTCATGAACGCGAGTGCCTTTAATTCGCGGATCGTACATGGGCTCCTCCTTGTGGCTTGCCAATGGCACTGGATGTAGATCGGGGTTGTGCTGACTATTCTTCCGTCTCATCAATAGAGTTGACATGGGGTTCTTGAGAAATGGCAGTCCTTTCCTAGGTTTCGGGATCTCGGTATTGCTGGTGGTCTGGCCAAGCGATGGTAGATCTGTATGAAGACGGGTCCCAGCAGGTCGGCGGCCGGTGGGTGGAGCAGTAGAATGCTGGAGTTCCGTGGGCGTACTGAAAGAAGATGCTGCCTTTGTATTCTTAAGAACTTGGGGAGGCGGTCTTGTGGGCGCAGAGGGACTATTGGGGGCCAGAGCTGGTTGCGAAGCGGAATACTGGCCCATCAGACCAAGGCCTCCCCCGCCGTCCATGGCTTCGGCAGCCTGGGTCTCCATGTCGCGCCGATACTTCTTGAGAGCAAGACCACCAATAAAGCCGGCTCCACCGTTGAAAGGCGATTTTGGTGTTGACTGCGAGCGAGATTCTAACTGACTTGACCTAGCATTTTGTCGATTGTCGAGAGCCTGGCCACGCTCATCTGACGTAACACGGGATATGGGAGGAAGCGACGGGGGCAGGGCGGAGGAACTTGACGAGGCCGGGAGTAGATCTGGCGAGAGGACATCGGAGGGGAAAGACGAAGGGTGGCCGGTAGGAGGAGAAGTAGGATACTGATCAGAATTCGGGGAGGCAGGATTCGATGGCCCTCGCCGGTGGAACCGCAGATGGGACAGCATACCGATGACCAGGCTTGGGTCAAGGCGAATGAATCAAAATGTCGATGGCGGCTGGGGTGGGGGGAGGGCGGCAGCGCTGAAGGTTGCGTAGCCGACAGCAAAAAAGGGCAGCGTCCCGTGGGGCGGTACCCGATGGTGCAGGGCGAGGTAGGAGAAGCGATCGATGAGACGCGATCATGACTCGAGGGGTCGTAGTCGCAAAAGACGCGCGCACATGGTGGTCGGCGGGTTGTAGCGCAATCGGTGTAATCGGCAGTGGAGGGGCCCTGGATGTAAGCCTGTGGCCGTGGCTCAAGGTTCGGCTCAAGGACAGTCTCGCGTAGTTTGGGGCTGTGGATGAGGGTTTACCGAGAGGAGGATGGGATGTGATGTTGTTGAGAAGAGGCTGAGTGAGGCAGTAGGCACCGAGTGATGTTGGTGTTGGTAACGGGGTTTACAGTTTCAAGGCGCCAAGGTCCCGGCAAGGATGGATTGCACGTGCAGGGGGCCACTCAATGCGAGTCTGACGTGCTGGCCAATGCTTGGAAGGGAACAAAGGGCGATGGTTTCTATTTCGAGGAGGAATATCATTCAATTTACTGTGTTTGGTTGAATTGCTATTATTAACTACCTAGGTACTCGATTACAAGGGCAGAGACGGTGCAACTGGGGATGATCAGGCAGTTTTGAGCCAGCTTACTGTGCTGCATTTAACGTTAGGCTGTGTCGTCGATGGTGGGGCTGTGTTGTCCTTGTAAAGTGAACCAGGCTTGAAACGTCGCCTCTATAAAAAGATACTGGATCCCTTCGAGGTTGTGAATCTTTAATCGAGAGATTGCAATTGCTAGCGGGATGCGTATAACGTTAATATCTTGGCCGCCCTAGAAAGAAACCCTTCAACTGCTCTTGGCCTCCCTCTTGTCGTTCATCTCCTTTAGTCTTTATGCTTGCACCATGCTGTAAGGGACCTGCGAAAACTTCGGCTTACTAACCCAACTAAGCAGTGTGCTATTGATTGAAGTCTCAGACATGTCTATGAAACCAAGTCTCTTTCCCAGGGCCCCGTCGTGTCGGTATCGTTGGTCTTGCATAGATAGTTGCCATTGGATGTCGTCTTTAGGTATTCATCTCGGCTTTGCCGTGGTTATGAGCGTTTCCCAATCTCCCTCATCAAGGGCGTGAGAGTATGAGTTGCCCATTGGCTGAATGAAACTAAACTTCAACCCTTTTCTTTCTCCATTTTTCTATCTCTTTCTTGAAGTCATACATTTCTGGGCAGAAGACGGGCTAGAAGAGGCATGTACTTCTTGGCGGCTTATCGTGCTGGTGTTCGTACCAACAGCTTACATGGGCATCGCCTTGAATCCATTTCGGCCGACGGCAGACAAGTAGATCACCTTACTGCTAAATATTTAGTGAGATGCTCCGTATCATATCTTGCAATTCAACGCCGTAGTGTCTATGGCTGGGAATAGAGTTGCCAAGAGCCCCAGTCCTCGGCAAGTTGATCGGTGTAGCGCCAAGGAAGATGCCGCCCTTGGCTGCTTGAAGAAACGTTAGTAGTAGGATGAACCTACCTCTGTACAGGATCTTTTTTCTGGCTCATGATGTGCTTGTCATTGAAGCTCTCAAGTAGAACTTACCTCAGTACGCAGTAGTTGAAGGTTACGCGGTTTTGTACGACAACAAAAGAACACGCTTTTTGCCGTACGTTGGTGCAGCAGCAGTTCATCTGATGCAAGGGGTTTGTCCCCAGCTCCTGCAAGCTGCCGTGATCTCTAACTCCAGCACGGAGGTACGAAGTAACGTACCTCGTGCTTCATTACCTCTTCCAGCCTTGAAGACTCAGCTCGCCAACGGTTCCCCACACTCAGTCAAAACATATCACATCGGATCACAATGTAACTTGACCGTTAGTAGATTTCCCGTCTGCCCGTGTCCTCAGTTCCAAACATCAGAACTCCAGACCCCTGCTGCTAAGCATCAGTGGCTTGCCCAGACGCGCCCCTAACCGCAATCACCAGCGCGGCCTGGGAATGCTCCACTGCTGACGACGACTTTCTGGGGCGCTACGATAGTTAAGCTGCGGATATCGGCTCTTGGACGCGCAAAAACGGCAGCTATTACGACGGCAGTGTTATACTATGTTTGTAGGTTCGTGGCCAATGGAGGGAGAAGATGACGAGGCAATCGAGTTGCCCGACTAACCCTCCGGAAAACGGCACCGGGATGTGGGCAAAGGGCATCAAGACAGCATGGGACGGTTGTCTTCAATGCTTACGATCACTGGCTGAAACACGAGCAATACCAGGGGATTCTCGATCTTGACACGATTAAGCAAGCAGTCCTTGATGCTTGGCAACGTGGATCCATGATCATCACCCCTGACTCTCCCACACCCACAATCCCGCGTCGACAAGGTTGACAAGGCTGCTTGCTTACTCTGATGCTCTCGAAACACCCTGTGAACATGGTCTCCCCTACGCTTTAACCTCTTGGCCCAAGACTTTGATAGACAATTAGCCGAGTCTGACATTGGCATCCTTAACCGAGTCGTCCTGATAAGTCGCTTGTCTGCCGCCGAGCCCGTTACACGCCTACCCTTGCCTGTACTATGCCAACAATTAACTTAGTTGATTGTAGGTTCCCTCCTGACTTGCTGCAATTGTTTGATGAGTTTTCTACCTAAGGGAGGTAGTTAATCAACTCGGCCGCTCTTTAGTTTTCTCGTTCCAACCTTTTACATCTCTACCTCCCTCCTTGTTCTTTTCTTTTCAACAAGGGAAATAAATCTAATACGTTTCTGATCATTTGACATTAGACATTCGGTCCCTTGCCTTTCCCTCTTCCCCCTTCCCTCGACTACACGCCTCGCTCAAACCTACCTAGCTAGTCACTGTCCCTCACCGGCAACATTCCTCACGACGTCAACGTTCTCGCAGTTAATCAAATATCACTCCCAACTCTCGACACTGATCGGCTAAATCGGCTGTGAACTGGCGATTTCTCTACAGCCAATATTTCCGCTTTTTGCCTACCTTCCGCAGCCACATCAAGGGCGACCGACCTGTGTGATAGCCACCTTTAATGACCCTTCTTCGCCTCCTCTGACCTCCAACGTCCCTTTCCTCCGCGGCTTCAGTATACGCCTTCGCATCGCACAATGCTTAACACGCTATGGAAGTCGCCTGCTGAGCTTGATCATCAGCTTCCGAATCGCCATGACAGCGACAAATCTTGCTCGGGTCGCTTTGGTCTAAGAAATATCCTCGTCTTCTGCTCTAGTCGTGTATGGCGCGGCGCTCCTAAGCTGGTGATCCAGGGCGCAGCCTTTTTCGTCACAATTTTCATTGTTTTCGGGCTATTACCAGAACGTCTGTCGGGCGGTGGCTACTCGGGCATGCTGTCATGGAAAAACGAACCGTTACCAGAAGCAAACCTGAGAATCGTGGTTTTTGGATCACCCGATATTCTAGGCAGCGTACCAGACGAGTACCCAACTCGCAAGACATGGACCGAAGAGCTATGTAATGAGGTAAACTGAGGAAACCTGGGTCGGTGAACTTCATGTTAACGCATCTCTCTAGCTCAATTGTACCTCGCACATCTCCTTTGTGCCATCGGGTGATTCCAACAGAGGTCTTGCCTGCAATAGCTTCTATGACCAGACGCTTAATGACCTTCTTAATATTACTTTAAACACCGATATCGAAGAAAAGCCTGCATCCGACTACAACTACCTCGCCGAGGATTATCCTGTTCCCTCCGAAGTCCCCGATCTCGTCGCTCAAGTAAAGGAGTTCCTCGCGATGCCGCCCCCGGAGGCAGTGCCGCGCGAAACATTGTGGATTTTCACTTTTGGTACTTGGGAGATATGGAATTTGGCTGCCATGCCACGAGAAGAGGCCGAGGAGCTCATTGTGGCCATTGTCAACCTCATCTTTGGCCAGGCCGAGTTGTTGTACCGAAATTCGCTGGATCCAAGCTCGGTTGCTTTCTCCGACTTTTGGACCAACGCCACTGAATCTCAGGTCAAGGAACTGACAAAGCCCGGTGCTCTCGATCAAGTGGACGAGCGCCGTTTCGAGAGCTTTCGGGTTCTGATCCCGACGCTGTTTGATATTTCGCTCACGCCTGGATGGCGTGGACGATCCAAGCCGCCATTTCCCAACACCTTGGCTGAGCAGAACCGAAACGCTGCAGAACTGACCACCGTTTGGAACCGCGAGGTCACCTACGCGATCGCTGAGTGGAAGCAAAAGGCAACAAAGAAACCCGCCGGATTCAAGCCAGAAGATGTTGAGAGAAGCGAGAAATACAAGAGAGACGAGGTCGAGGGCACGGAAGGTGACGAAGGCGATGGGGAGAAACCCCAGGAGAGCAAACTTCGAAAGTATCTGCCGGCATCTCTTTTCGGTTCCCAGAACACAAGCAAAGCCGAAGATACCAAGGAGCGGGTCATTATGGCGCCCTATCCACTACGCAACGGTTGGCAGCTCAACCCAGCGAGAGGAATTCTCAATGCCATGACCGAAGAAGAGATGCAGCGTTCAGAGCTCAGGGATTCAACAGGTCGCGGAACCTTGCCGATTAATGACTCGATGCGGTTCCTCGATGTATGGACACCGTGCATCAAGGCCGAGACGAAGAACTTGGCTGTCGACATGGAGGAGATCACGGAAGAGTGCCAGATCCCCGACGATCATCTTTTCCACGACTCGTTCACTGTCAGCGAGAGGGCCATGAAGGGCGTGGCAAGGGCGATGGCTGAGGACATCCAGGAGAACCTATTTGACCGAAAACCAAAGTCCGGCTGGGTGCACAGGCCATGGACCTAGGCTGGGGAGTATTGCTACGATTCGAGTTCAAAGCCGTGATATTGGTGTTGGATGATACCCGAGCCAGCATGAAAGAAGGTATAGAAAATGCGTGCGTGATTGGATGGACGAATGGCGTTCTGGCGCTTGGGTCGACAGGCTTGATGTACGAGTCGATGCACTGTACAATAGTTGTATCAATTATTTCCATAGCCAATACGGATACTTGGGCTATCTTTCGTATTGTGGATCGCACCCCTTAACTACTCCGTACTCAGTGTACGGATGGATACTCAGCAGCAAGTCCAATTATTTTAAGGTTGGACATTCCGGGCCGAGCCACGACGCGATTAACAGCAGGGGTTGGTAGACATCCAAAGCCTCTCCCGAAGCGCCGGGGCCGAATATTGAAGGGCCCGGACAGTCAACAAGCGAGTCTATTGGTGGGCTATAACCTATCTTTTCAAGAAACATGAATATGCATTTCTAGTATCAATACTTCTTCAGCTGACGGCAGCACAAACAAGCACGGCAGTTGAGAGGTGTCGGGTGGCATCGATCTTGCAGATACTGTAGATGACCCTTGAACTCTCCGAGAAGGGCTCCCTCCCCTGCCTTGTCGAAAGCAGCGTCTTCCTAGCGTCAGAGTGCTTGAGTGACAACAATCTGGCATCATCATCAACATGGATATTTCTCTTCTCGTATCACTAGTTTGAGCACGGCCTCTGCAAGCCACTGCTATCACTGCGGCTGTTCACACACAGACACACACGAATGGCCCATCGTGAACTGTGGCTGGTCGACTTCTTCTCGGCAGTGGCTGTGCCCCACCCCCCACAAGCTAAAGCGATCGCCGCGGTCGTCATCATGCAGCGACGTCACCTGGACTGGCTCGACAGCCACAAACCCCGCGGCCTCACCACCATCCGGCCAGCTACCGCTGAGGGGAGCAGCCTCGCGCCAGAATTAAGCATCGGATGTCTTAGCCTCCGGCTCATCCACTCCAGCCTTGCTGCTACTCATGAGGTCACGGGCGCTAGCTGACCCTAGGCCAAGCCCTGGACATTGTTCAGCGGCCATGGGTCTTAGGTCCTGGGTCCTTAAGCAACACGCGCGCCTTCTTCGACCTTGTCCCTGGTGACTGAGACTCTTGCCTGCGTCTTGCACGTTTCATGAGAATCTGCCTAGCGAACTGTGTAGACACTGTTGCTGCCTACGAAACCTGACCCTTCCCAACATCCACGCGACCCTACGACTCCTGATACGACTTGGCCGCTCTCAAGACTCATTCTTTGCACGCGACCTCGTCTCGTCGCCTCACTCAGAAAACCTATATCGCATATAACGTTGCATCTAGCGGCCACCGGCCCGCTCTCTCTCTCTCACAATGTCCGACACAGAATTCAGCCCGTCCTCGTTTGCAGGCGACATGCAACTTCGAACCCGGAGAGAACGCAACTTTGACCAGGTCGAGCACGACCTGCCCGACCCCAAGTCCGCAGCTTTCCAGCGCACGCAGACGCTCGCCCTCGCTGCGCCCTTCAACGTCTCGGCATGGCTCTCGCGCGTCGCCAGCTGGAACCCGTTCGGCAAGGCCGTCGACAGCGGCGACATTGTCTGGTTGTTTGACAACACGGCGTACCGCAATCCGGAGACGGATGAGTGGGAGGCCGAGTTTGTCGCTGCCGTGTTTGAGAACGAGCCCAAGTGCCGCGTCGCGGATATCGTCTCGAGCATCGCCAAGACGCTTGGGCTCGCGGATGATGCGGCCGAGCGGGATGTCATTGAGGAGAGGATCATTCCCTTCCTCTGGGATATCCAGGCTGCGAGGGTGTTTTACCTTGAGCATCGCAAGAAAGAGCTGAGACTGGGGCCGACGAGTGTGAATGGCATCACGACGAGTGTCCTGCCTGTCGAGCGCTACCATAAGGGGACTGTGTTTGACGCAACCGCAATGGTCCCTCGAGAGGTTAAGGGCATACTTGACATGCAGACCTACTATGCTGGGCCCGAAGGCTGGAGTATCATCTCAGGTTAGTGTCTTATGGTCAAGTTCAAGCGCAGTGAAGGCTAATAGCAAACTAGACATTGATGATACTATCAAAATCACCCTGACCAGTGACCCTCTCGGCATCCTCAAGTCCACCTTTGTCGACACCCCAACTCCGGTTCCTGGCATGCCCGAGCTCTACTCGGACCTGCAGTCCATGCTCCCGCGCGACACGCCCTGGTTCTACCTGTCGGCGTCACCCTACAACCTGTACCCACTGCTGCGAGACTTCCGCGACCGCTACTACCCCCAGGGCACGCTTGTCCTGCGTGACTCCAGCTGGCGCACCGTCGCGGGCTTGCTATCGGCGCTGACGATGGGAACTGAGGAGTACAAGGCCGATCGCATGAAGAAGATCCAGTCGTGGCTGCCAAAGAGAAAGATGATCCTTATTGGAGACTCGACGCAGTCTGATCCCGAGGCGTACGGTGAAATGTAAGTCTCGCAACGGGTCTCTTTATGATCCTGTTTATGAACTAACCTGATTTACTAGTTATCGGACCTTTCCTGGCTGGGTCAAGATGATACTCATCCGCAAGGCCACCGACGTGGCCGCCATCGGCATCAACGACAAGAACCAGCCCGAGAGATTTGAGAAGGCCTTCAAGGGCGTGCCGCGCGATGCCTGGCATGTCTTTGAAGACCCGAGCGAGTGTCGACGCATTGTGCGCGATGTGATTCACAAGAGGTGATGAAGGAGTGGCTGTGGACTGATCCCCCCTTTTATTCTCGTCATTGGCTCGAACGAGCTTAGATTGTATTAGTATTGGATATGATGTTATGAACTCGGTCATGGTTGTACACGTTTGGTTTACTCGAGTTGGGCTTGGCTTTGCTTCTTTTTGTGCTGGATTCCCGCTGGACACTCCAGCACCCGTCTATTAGTCTAGATAATAAGACACACACACAATATCTCGTCTTATGCACTGTGGCTCAAGTTCCGGCAACAGTCCTCTGATGTTCCTAGTTATCATGCTAATCCTTAGGAGCTGATTCGCCTAATCCCCCATCTCCATTTCAAGGCACCAAACGTGTCTATGAGTCGTCTGGAACGGTTAGGGGTTGTCTTCGTCACATATAGTGAATCTGAACTTGTCGAAGCCTTTATACGGCAAGACGTACGATCGCTCGTAGCCATAGGGTAAAACGACATGAAGATCGAGTTTCTCGCATTCGTAAAGGATATCGAAAGCGAGGGTTAGGCCCGGGTACGAGGAGTTGTATTTGGCGTAGTCTAGATATATTTGCAAGTCGAGGGGCCCCTTGAGGTCGGATACCAGACGGCACAGCCACACAAAGAGTCGTTCATCATCTCCACGTAGGATCATGAACAAGTCAAGGGATCGTACGAGGTGGCGTGATGTTCGCGCCAGCATGTTGAAAGCGATGAAATCTACCGGGTCATGGAACAGAAGATTGTTGGATCCATACAGCACCGGAAGGCCCTCCTCAAAGCTTGGGTTTGACCGTCAAAAGATGATACATGTACTTCCTTGGGCTGTGAGAACTCACATTTGCTTGCAAGTAAAGAGCAGAGCAGTCGACAGAAAATGCCACTCGTGGTCATCCTCGCTGTGAGGGTGAGGAAAGGCCCCGATGCCCTGTGAGCAGACACAATGGGCCCAGTAGGGTATGGTCTTTGTGGGATGGTAGGGTAGTTGGTGGTGATACGGCGAAAAAGGGAATTCTTTGCAACTTCTCATCATGACGTGGACCAGACGCTTGCCAAAGAGCTCCATGTAGATGGCATTCCGGATCTCTCGTGGCAGTTTTGTCAAGAACGGCGAGCGACTCTGCGGCGATGATGAAGTCGACGGCATTACTGCGATGGACGAGGGTTTGACTCGGGATATTGCTTGGCTTGTGCGAAGGAATAGAGGCTCAGGATGACCAGATGATGTGTGGATGAGTATCTGAGGAGAGCGGTAAAGAAAAAGGGTGAGGAGGAGAGTAGGTTGGTGTCTTGGGAAGACGGGCTTTATAGTTAAGTTGCAGACCAAGTGAATCAGGGGAAACATTATATTAACATGGGCACTTTGGCCTTTGATAGCATGCATCTCCTGGACAAGCAAATTGCTTAACAGGGCAAACATGTAGTAAGGTGTCTGTATATCCATTGACTGGCACGGCGCTGTAGTCTCGAGGCTGTTTATCTATATACACATCCCCGTCTCTGGGCGTTTACTCTATTGTAAATAAGCCGCGTGTGACAAAGGAAAAGAATGCGCATTCATCGATACCAAACCTTCGACTCTCTAGCTATCTCAATGCGTGTACTTTTCCGAGTCACCCAGCCACTACGTATCTCCTCTCATCCACGGCCCGATGCATCTATTCCTGTTGTAGCCTCAGAGCGCGGAGGCTTTGCTGGACGAGAAACCAATGACTACTCCCCTCAGATACACAAAACTCGATCCGAGACACGTCGTGGTCGCCCACTTCCTCCTTGACCCGCACAACCAAGTTGCCTGGTACCCAGAGCCTGACGCGGATGTCCAGCAGCGTGAACTGCTCAATAGCCCCCTCGAGCATCTTGACAAGATCGCAGTACGGCTGTGTCGACGGGAAGTCGAGATCGAAATGAAGCCATATGGACAAGTTGGCCCTGGTGGGTAGGTTGGCGAAAGCAGCGCACATGTCTCGCAGATCCTGTTGTTGCTTGTCATACGGGCGTAGGCTGATGTCGAAGTGTATGTTCCTGCAGAGTCTTTGCCGTGTCTCTTTCGACTTTTGGAATTTCGTAAATGCCAGCGGATCTTCAAAGACCATGGTGTTGAACTCGTAGAGGACGTGAATTCCGCACTCGAAGCTACACATATCAGTCAGTATAGAGCCTCCTCAATCCCGGGCATACACCAAGACTCACAATAGCTTGCAAGTACGAAGACAGCTCATGGCGCCCAAGGACGAGGCTTTCTCGTACCGAGGTCGGTGTTTCCGAGGAGGCTCTTTGGCGTCTCGATGGTAAACAATGTGTTTCCAACTCTGCTTTGATATATAAGGGCAGCGTTTTAGGTATATCATGCGGCCTCCGAACAATTCCATAAAGATCATGTGGAGAATCTCCGGGGGCAGCTGAGGATGCGCACCTGGAGAGCTTGATAGGGATTCCATGGTGGTGAAAGACAGTGTGGAAGTCTTCTGGACAAGCCAGGAGAAGTTGTGCTGCACTCAACGACGGTGGCCAGGTGTGAAGGCTGAAAAGAATTTAACGTTAGGTCACAAGACAAACAGTGAGCAGGGTGTAGGCCAAGGTACAAACGATGTATCAAGTCTCGGCACGCCACATCTTCTAAAGCCGGCTTAGGGGCTGTTCTTATACTGTTCAGCTGGTCAATAGGAGATGTGTTCATTTTGAATAGACTTCTTTGACGCAGAAAGGAAGCTGCATGCGATGCAATATCTAACCTTCCTTATTGATCTGAGTTACTGGGTTGCTGTGGCTTGGGTTTTGAGCCTCTATTGTTTTCTTTTATTGATGATTCTATTGGGCTACTTTGATCCCCTATATGGGTGCTATAAAGTTCCTCTTCAAAAAAAAAAAAAAAGTAAGGATAGTTGCATTCTCAGGGCGTTTGCTATCCGTCTACCGGCGGCATTCCCCTGTTTCTCAGGGTTGAAGGCTCGGGAGTTTGCAGCCATACCAATATAAGACTCGTCAATGTGTAGTAACAGTCTAGCTAGATATCATGCAGCAAAGACTCCATTCACCCGTTTGATAGTAGAGTGAAACTTGCTTGTTTGCTTGATATAGTAAAGGTGTGAAGAGAAAGAAGGCAAGCAAGCGAATAGGGTGGAGAGACGGGAGGCACGCCGCAGCCTCAGCCACCACGCCTCAGCCTTCCTCAATGATCC
This sequence comes from Fusarium staphyleae, assembly GCA_017140175.1. Taxonomy (NCBI): domain Eukaryota; kingdom Fungi; phylum Ascomycota; class Sordariomycetes; order Hypocreales; family Nectriaceae; genus Fusarium; species Fusarium staphyleae. The sequence goes on from JADDON010000241.1 coordinate 27,704, forward strand.
TGGGATGACACTCTCCCCTCCAGCCAATCCACCTAACCCTCACCCTCTCCACCCCCTCAGCCTCCAGCCTTCTCGCAAGTCCTCCTAGCCTCAGCAGCTTGTTCTCGGGAAGGAAAACATCCACCTTTGCCTCGTCCGCCACTCTCCACCTGACAATCGACTTGGCCAGCAGAGCTAGCTCGTCCTTGATAACCGGCCTGGGTACAGGTCCCATCTCGCCTCCTTGCACCGTCTGCCATCGCTTGCTTGCCTCATACTCGTGACCCTGATTGGCAGGGCTCCTCACACGCAGCCTCGCATATTGCAGATTGGGCATCTTGCTCAGACATGACCATGTGTCGTCCCAGCCCCACCATCCGCCGCCCTCAGGGATCACGTTGATGTCGAGGCGCCGGACCATCTCCCACTGGGGACGTCCGATTCTGGACTGCCATCTGAAGAGAGTGTCCGGCTTGTTGAACCCGAAGGTATTGCTCCCGTAAAGCACACCGGTGCCCTCTGTGTATGCTCTACGACATGTCTTGAGGAACGACGCGTAGATGGTAAGCAGCGGATGAGAGCAGTCCACGCCCTGGTGGTGTGTCGGCAGGTCAGGCTGCGGGCAAACTTTGTTGTACCAGAAGCTCGAGGGACGACCGCCACGTCTTTGAAGTCTTTGAAATGCACCATGGGTGGAGTCGATGTGAAAGGTACAGGAACCGAACAGATGAAAGTAGATGAGGTCGCGGATGTCGTCGTTGAGGATTGCAAACAGGGGAGACTGGTGCTGGGATTCAGGTAGGCGAGTTGATGGCTCGGTCGAGACCACAGCTGCAGGCTGACTTGTGTCCAGCATCGTGGTAGGTTGAGATGAGTTGTCGATTTTTGCTATCGTAGACGTCGCTGGGATGCTGAAGAGTTAGACAAGCGTGTTGGGAGTCGATAAAAACAAGAACCTGCACGTCAAAGTCCGATACCCAAGAGATTATGTTTGACTCTTGTTCTTCCAGGCGCTTACGCCTTTCTATACTTCTAGACAACCTGCGATGCTCTCACAGTAGTAAGCTTTTTCATTCTTCACATCGACTCGACCCTTTTTCCGTGTGCCCAAGATTCGACCAAACCCAAACGCCGAATCCCCCGCATCCGTCAACTCAATATCACAAGCTCCAAGGAGGCATCTGCTTGGCCATCTGAATCTGCTCAACCCAAAGATATACTTCAAGGAAGCATCTTCTTGAGAACCTCAATCTGCTCCAGCACAGTGGCCTTGCTGGTGCCGCCCTTGGCCGTCCGGCTCTCGACGCTTGTCTCGTAGTTGAAGACATCAGCAATGTCCTCCTCGAAGCGCTCGTCGATGGCCTTGATCTGCTCGTACGAGAACTCGTTCATGGGGATGCCCGTCTCCTCCGACTTTGCCACGCAGCGGCCCGAGATGTGATGGGTCTCGCGGAATGGCACGCCCTTGCGGACGAGATAGTCGGCCACGTCTGTGGCGAGCATGAAGGGGTCGAGGGCAGCCTTCATCTTCTCGGGGCTGACAGCAAGCGTGGCCAGGACACCGTTGGCGATCTGGATGCTGTCCGAGACTGTCTTGACATGGTCCATCATGGGCTCCAGACTCTCCTGGAGATCCTTGTTATAGGTGCTGGGCAGACCCTTCTGCGTCATCATGAAGCCGGCCATGTGGCCAAAGGCACGGCCAGACTTGCCGCGGAGGAGCTCGAGACTGTCGGCGTTCTTCTTCTGGGGCATGAGGGAGCTACCAGTGGAGTAAGCGTCGGCGAGGCGGACAAAGCCAAACTCGGCAGTAGAGTAGATGATAAGATCCTCGGCCCAGCGAGAAATGTGCTGCATCAGCATGCTACCCCACTGCAGAAACTCGGTGACAAAGTCTCGGTCAGCGACACCACCCATGGAGTTCCAGAGGAGCCCGTCGAAGCCAAGCTCCTCAGCCATCATGTCGCGGTCGATGCCAAAGGGATTACCAGCGAGGGCACCACAGCCGAGAGGGCTTCGGTTGATGCGCTTGATGGTCTCACGGAGTCGCTCGAGGTCGCTGGCGAAAGCGAGACCGTACGACAGCATCCAGTGACTCCATCGGACGGGCTGGGCGCGCTGGAGATGGGTGTAGCCGGGCATGATGTACTCAATCTCGGACTCGGCGCGGGCGGCGACCAGCTTGAGGAAGCTGACGAGGTATTCGTCGATCTTTCGGAGCTCGTCTCGGAGCCACATTCGCATGTCGCAGACGACCTGCTCGTTGCGGCTGCGGCCAGTGTGAAGCTTGCCGGCGACATTCTTGCCAATGATCTCGCCTAGTCGGCGCTCGTTGGCAGTATGGATATCCTCCTACGAAGCTGGTCAGGGCGGGGACATGAAGGGTGGCAAGGCAAGATGGCGGCTCACATCGACACCAGAGATAATGGTGAAAGCACCAGTCTCCCACTCCTTCTGGACCTCCTTGAGACCCTCCTCAATCTTCTCAAACTCCTCCTGGGTGATGATGCCCGACTTTGCGTTGGCACGGGCAAAGGCAATGCTGCCGAGGATGTCCTGCTTGTAGAGGACACGGTCGAAGAAGATACTCTCGTTGTACTTGACCATCAGAGGATCGAGGCCACCTGAGTACCCAATTCAGCACGTCTCATCACCAATGCGACGATGGCGGGGAAGGGAGTCATACCGGTGAACCGGCCACCCCAGAGCATGCTGCTCTCGGGCTTAGAGTCGGACGCCATGGCTGTAGTGTATGTGAGAGGTTAATCGGTATCAACAGAGGTAGCACTTGGCAGTCAATTGACAGATCGAGGGAGGTGAGAATGTCGTGGAATGCGTTGTGTTATGTGAAGGAAGTTGAGCAAAAAGTTTTGAGTACCGTAGGGGTCCTATCAGATGCGTCACAGCCTCCCAACCGTTTTCCGAGTTACGGAGGGCCCAAGCCGGGAATTCAGTCGCACGGGCCAGAGATTTTGTGGGCGTCGACTTCGTCCAGACAAAAGCTGAATGGATACTGGGAGCTTCTGGTTGGATGGAAATTTTTGAAGACGACTCGTTATCTTATCGGGCATGAGGGGATCTACGCGGGGACAATACAACGGGCAATTCTGTGAATATTTGCTTGCCCTGCTGGGTACGGAGTACAGAGTACGGATACAGTATGGCAGTTTGACCAGCCCAAGGTGATGGAACATGGGAAAGAGTAAATAAGTACTCTGTATATATATATAAGAATTGATATTCAGAGGCTAGATTAAATGCTCCAACCCACATACATCCTTCACTTGAAGAAAAAAATGGCCCTCTTTCCACACCAAAAAGCACGAGATGAAGGAAGCAAGTTCGCGCTCGATACAGACAACCCCAAGGAGGAGCTCCTCGTCCCTGTTTCACGTGCAAGACAGGGTCAAAGATGCGCCAGCGAGATCTCTGACATGAAGCAGAATTAAGCTAAAAGGCGATAGCCAATGGCAACCGCGGACGCAACATCATGGCACGCACAGACCAAGGGCCGTCCCCGATGCCGGTGTCGGTGCTTAACAGAGCGTGGAAACGACGGGAGACTCGAATCAAGTCGAGTGAGTGGCTCGGCCCGTTTGGAGAGAATAAACAATTACACAGAAAAGCCTCTGATGACGCTTTTAAGGTGAGACTGAGAAGGGTTGACAAGTAACTATCTGTATATAAAATGGTTGAACAATGGGCAGTTATGTACATCGGGACTGTCACCCTCGGAGGAAGGCATCTCAGGTCATGTCAACAGACATCCATTAACTATAAAGTTGTTCTCTTCTGCTTCAGTCACTAACTATCAACGTTCCTTGCTCCCGGGTTCTCCTTCCACCCTGTCCTGCAGATACAAGTTCCTGTACGTACTCCGTAAGCGTGTGGGGAGGCAGATGGCTCCCGAGGTACTGTACGTATCCCCACTCCATCCTGTAACCAAATGTAATCCTCATCTGTCATAGCCCAGCTGAGGCCTGTGATTGGTCGAAACGCCAACTTGATTCAGAGATATCAACTTCTGGGATATCAAACCATCATGTCAACGAAATCTGGTCAGCGCGGGGGAGGAAACAATGCCACGTCTTGCTTGTGACTCAATTGCAGGCTGCAAGTCGGTGAGACGAGAAATTGTTGATATTGCATCTCGTGGTTTTTGCCTTTCGGGGCCGACCGATGGATGAGGTGCACATGTCTTGACGAGACGGGTTTCTCTGGAAGGCACACAGTTACGCTCACGCAAGGCATTGAAGAGGGTTAGGCATCAGTTTGACGTGGAGAACAGGATCCTTTGAACAGACTTGAGTATAAATTCATATTACCAATCACTAAACTCGCGCGAACTCGGAGTCTTGGCTTTGCTATGCGGAATTTCAAGCACACCCTCTCTCCTCGACAAGGCGTGCTTCTCGCTTGGCTGTCCGGCGCTTGGGGCTGACCTTGGCTTGTCTCGACCATGGATGTGCTTTATTAGCCTGTACCGTTCCGCGTAGGGCGGCTGCTAACACGGGTGGCTCGGGGCGTCTCGGGGGTGCTCGTCTAACTAGAGGATTCTGGAGCAATTACGTAGGTAACTTGGGGTCCAGCAATGAACAACAACAAGTCGTGAGCCTTTGTTCTCAATATTGACAGGGAGAGGGGAGACATCATGATCACAATTAGCAGATGGCGTATCCATTAGGTCTATCTGCCTCTATAATCACCCTTCATCGCCAGTTAAAGGAGATGGACAATCACTCCTTGTTGCCAGACAGAAACATACAGACACAGAAGCCCATCTGCCCGCCTCCATGGTCCCCGCCCACCCCGCCCAACCA
>JADDON010000242.1:0-87553 GCA_017140175.1 Fusarium staphyleae
GGCCAGTGGGGTTTGTCAGCCGCTCTAGCGCTGCGTCGCCCTCTTTTTTCCTCTCTCTTCGCCCCCCCCCAAGGCTCCCCCGAGTGACAAGAGCCCAGCGCCGCCGCCTTCTTTTTCTGCGCCTTCTTTTCCCCTTCGCTGCCCACAACGTCATCTCTGACGTCTTTTTCCCAACCTGATCCTTTCACAATCCTCGTCTGTCGACGCAATCCCGCGAACAACGCCCGCTTTGTCGTTCTTCGAGACGCAAATCCGCATCTTGCCAGGCACGAGCCTCAACTCCACAGGAGACCTTCTGTCGCCGAGTCTTTTCTTCTATTTTCCCTTCTCTTTTTCGCCCATTCCATTTGCACGTGCAGACTCGTACCCGCGCGTCTCTTCACTCTCGTCTCTGCTTCTTTGACGTCGAGTGTCGAGTATCAAGGTTTCCCTTTTGCGCCGGCGCCGCAAAGCAAGCTCAACAACACATTTCCTTCCCCCCCCCCGTTAAAGAGAGGCTTTCGAAGCGTATGCCGTGCGCTGTGCGTGCGCTATTGACTTGTCGAAAAACTGCAAATCGCCCCTGGTCCATTATCCAAGGCCATCCTGTCCTATAGTATCCTCGCAGGCGTAAAACGGCTGCTGCGCTGCTTTTCTGCCGTCGTCGCCTCTGACCTCATTTGACTTTTCCCGTCTTTCCTCCATCTCTCGCTCCTCTACTACTGCCACCCACCCCACTCGTCCAGCTCGATCAACCTTGCCGCGCCCGCCCCAGATATAATACATCATCGACATCATGGGGACTTCAACAACAGATACCTCTGCTGTTAGAGGCGAGTCGAAGTCCCCAAAACGGTCCAACAACTCTTCCCCTAGACCAGGTAAGCCCTTGGAACATCTCGTACCCCCTTCATGCTCCCCGTTGTGTAGCATAGCATAGCAACACCAGCCTTCTCTTGCCTTGCCTTGTCCGTTTCCGTTGCCATGACGTATCGTCGTCATCGGTCTCCAGCTTCCCTTTCCCATCTTGCTCACCGTCCACCTTCGTCATCGTCTTCCTTCCCCAGCTCTTGTCCTCCGTCATCGTCAATCTACCTTCTCTTTTACCGATTATCGTAACATCCCGCTCACTCTTGCCTTCGTCGCAGACCCCTCTACCGACGCGAAGGCAGACCCGCCTGTGAAATCAGAGGTTGCGTCCAATGCCGAACCTGCCAAACCTCTGGCGCCTCCTCCTCGACCCGGTCAACAGCAAGGCAACGACACCCCGGATTACTTTACGACCCAGGTCGGCGGATCTCTCAGTCTGGAGCCCAATCCATTCGAGCAGTCCTTCGGGGGCGCTCCAGAGACTCCAGGAGGAACCAAGCTGCCTTCAGTCGCTTCATTGACATCGCCGTCATCTCTTCTTCCCGGCAGCAACGCGACCCCGTTCAACTGGGGAGGTGGTTCGTTGCGGACCGGCCCTCTAAGCCCGGCGATGCTTTCCGGCCCAGCCAATGATTATTTCGGCGACACTCATCATCTCAGAGGCGGTTTTCCTACTCCCAACGAATCCTCTTTGAGGACGGGCTTGACACCAGGTGGCAGTGGCTCTATGTTCCCTGCCCCTAGCCCCAACTCCCAAGCCCTTTTTGCTCAGCTCGCCAGCGGCGGAGCTACACCCAGTACTCTTGACTTCCATCGAACTGCTATGAGCGCTGCGGCCAAGCGTGACCAGAACGGTGCATCTCAACGACCCCAAGGCCAACCGCAGCCGCCACCTGCGCCACAGCAGCAGCAGCAGCAGCAACAACAACAACAACAACAACAAGCTCCTCCCCCTTCAGTCACTTCTCAGCCCCAAGAGATGACCAACGGTGCCTCTCATACTAAAACCGAGCCGAAGCCTACATCGGGCCCCTTTGACCCGCACGATAACGACGCTGCGAACGGTCTATTTATGCTCGCGCAAGGTAGGAACGGCACTCAGAATAGTAATCAGTACGCCGTCACCTCAGGCGCCTCCGGCCACGCGCATCCCGCCCCCGTTGCACCCCAAAATATGAATACTTCTCCCCAAATGTCGAGTGTCAATGGTGGCTCCGTTGGCTCTATGCGCGGCATGAGTGAGGGTAGTATGCGCTCAGACGAGAGCGAGCAGGCCAGACCTAACACGCGAGGGAAGGGCAAGAGAAACCCCCCTCCAACCAACGGCCGAAGAAAGGCGGATGAGCCTCCGGCCAAGGCGCCCGCCAATAAGAAATCAAAGGTCAACCATTCGATGAGCAACGGTGACTTTGATATGATGTCGGATGATGATGACATGAAGCATGACGAGAATGGCGGAAAGTCCAAGATGACAGATGAGGAGAAGCGAAAGAACTTCCTCGAGCGTAATCGGTATGTATTCCCAGTCCATGAATATGCTGAATGATAGTTGCTAACCATGATGAAATAGTGTTGCTGCCCTCAAGTGCCGTCAAAGAAAAAAGCAGTGGTTAGCCAACCTGCAGACCAAGGTCGAGATGTTCAGTACTGAGAACGATGCCTTGACGTCGCAAATCACCCAGCTAAGGGAGGAGGTTGTCAACTTAAAGACACTACTTCTTGCCCATAAAGACTGCCCAGTCACACAGCAACAGGGTCTTCACGGTGCTTTTATGTCACAGGTTGTGGAGCCATATAACCCCCAGATGAATCCCTATGGCATGGCGGCTCCCATGCCCGGCCAGCAGGTCATGGCAGGCCAAGGTGTTCAAAGGCGTTTCTCATAGAGCGATTTACTGCCCAACTAGGACAAGAAGCCGACCCGACTTAACAATGAGCTGTTTCAAACAATCCGACATGCCATGGACTTAACGACCCTTTCTTTGCTCGAACCGAACTGGTGACAACTTCATCTGGTCGAGTTAATACTTCATTCTACAAATATACAGAGAGCTGGAGGGGTTGCCGTTCCGGAGGCCTGCCTGTTAGCTCATGACTTCGCTTCACCTTTTTGGGATGTACAACAATTGACAATAGGTGGAACATCCAGACGGGGGTTAGTGTCTGGGGTTCATGGTTAGTGAACGAGTCTCCTTGAGACGACTTCACGATTTTATTTGAGGGGATGCTGCTCGACAGCAATGCACAATTAGAAGCAGCACCCTCGCGGCTTTATTCAACATGTACGTAGGTATTTCTTACTTTGGCAAGGCACACACGGAACGCGCACATCAAAATGGTGTTTGGCCAGGCGGACTGTTTTTGCCTGGGGGGCGTTTGGAGGGATTCGGATCCTGGGGATGAATGTCTTTGGTGTAAGGTCTTTGCGAGTTTTTTGCAAGTAGCTACAGGCAACAGAAGGCTGCTTGGTTTAAATGAATGATAGTTGCGCTATGAATACGACGAGTATTTACCACTTTAAGACTGTGACTGCTCCGCGTAGTTTGAGCTCCATGAAAGATTGTGAGGATAAAAGGTGCGGTGAGGACGGGTTTGTGCTGGGTTAAAGGCGGTTGGTAACCGAACCTTTAGAAAGAGGTGCTTGTATTTTAAGTATGAAATTACCCTGTCGGGGTCAGTCTGATGCGACCCGTCATAGCTTTGCAAGTGTCAGCTTTGACATGTACCTCTAACATCTGCTATCTTATCTTGTCTCGTATCATCATACGGATAGAGAGCGTTGTCTGAGGCGGGACCGGAAGTGACGATGCCGAGTGAGGAGGAGTTTGGTGTTTGGTCAAGAGTGGGGCACGGCACCAGGCGATCCCAGATAGGCTTAGCGCTGCAGATGGCTAAATCATCACTCATGTAAACAAGCAGATGCGCCTCAACCATCATCACCACGTCGCGAATCGATAATCTCCATCCACGAAACCGTAGCCCGACCGAGTCATCGCGAATTGCATCGAGAACCGGAAAACCTGTGCTGTATAGCCTCTTTTTATCACTACCGGAACCTGTATCACGACGTGACGCGCCCCCTCGCTTTGTTGCGCGACAGAATCGGTGACTGCACCACAAACGAGCCTCGAGTCGCCTGTGTCGGCCTCTCCATCACCACCCGGGAACTTGTTGCGCAAAGGGTCCCGAATGCGCCACTCATGACGACCTTGGTGACGACACGGCGGCCGCTTCAACTTATTAGCATGAGCAACCAGTCGGAGCGACGGTCGAGCACGCGCCTACGCGGTTGGTTAATGGATGAAGATGCGCAACAGGGACGGCGCGCTGACCGCAAACCAGAAGCTGCCAATTACGAACGCGACGATGACTTCCATTTTGTCCGCAAGTCCAAGAGAGTTAGGAAAGAAAAGGCGGAGGAACTTCGACCGGAGCCGGAGCCGGAGCCAGTCAGGAAGACTACGAGGGGACGACCCACCGCAAAGCAACGCGCTACTAAAGGTTCAGCGTTAAATGGGAGCATCGCGGAAGAGCAACCTATTCCTATTGTGGAGGAGACGACTGCGACGGTCAAGCCCGGCAAGAGGAAGAACCCCAGACGACAGCAGAGTGCAGACGCGTCCAACGAAGAGCCACCAGCGAAAATCGCCAAGACAACCACGAGAAGAAGCACCAGAAATTCGGGAGCAAAGGTCGACGAAGAACCTCCTCAGACTAATGGTGCATCAAAAAAGCGCGAGCGTCGCGCGAAATCGCCACCTCGTCCTCCCCCAGTTTGGGACAAGTCACCTCAGCATGAAGCGCCCATGGAATCAGCCGTCATCAGTCTCCCGATGAGCGACACGCCCGTCATTAACAGGAACAAGGAGATGCGAAAGAAGGGGGCAAATAATAATAGGCGAAGCAGCCTGGGCATGCGGGGGCGAAGAGCGAGCTCTCTAATTGAGAGCGGCCAAACGGCAATACCACATCGAGAAGTGAACCCAGCAGATTTCTACAAGCACATTGAAGCAGAAGGCTTGCCAGAGCCGCGGCGGATGAAGCAGCTGTTAACCTGGTGTGGTGAACGCGCCTTGGCAGGGAAGCCTCCTCACGGGACGCCGAACTCGAATGCTATATTAGGCGGTGAGTAGCCCAATCTATATCTTCAAGCGTCTTTAGAGAGAACGATACTGACGTTGCGTAGCCCGTGCGATTCAAGACCAGCTTCTTAAGGATTTCGCGTCTCGATCGGAATTCTCAGACTGGTTCAGCAGAGATGAGGACGTGTCCAAGCCCCCTGTGGTTCTAATGCCGAATCCCAGAAACTTGGAGCTTGATGAGAAATTGGCTCAATTGGAAGTAAAGATCAAAAGGTATGTGCAGCAGGTTCCGTGTCCTTGTTTGACCTCAGTGCCCTAACTCTTAGCAGACTACAAGAAGAAAAGAAGGCCTGGCAAGCAATAAGAAAGCCTCCGACCGAGCTACCGCCCGTCTTTCCCGAAGGTGAAAGCGGACCCATCATCCTGCCGGATTTTGATCTACTAGACCCGGAAGAAGGCAAGATTAGGGGGTTTCTGGCAGACGAGACGGCATCCTTTGACGCGGTGCGGTCACAGACGGAATCACGACTGAGGACCATCCAGTCCTCGCTTGAGTTCCAGATTGATCAGCTCTCCGACAACGTCCATAAGCTCGAGCAACGAGTCCTGGTCGCAGGCAAGGAGGCGAACAAGGTCCTCAGCGTCAGCGCCCTACGTCTACGTCAACGCGAGGAGCGAGAAAAGGCCAGCGCGGGAACGAAGGACATGCCCGTCATGGAGGTACTAAGGAGCCTGGGAAATATCCTGCCAGAAGGGGGCGGGTGAAGAGGGAAAAAGCCAGTATCTCGGACCAAGAAACTTTGATGATTGGGCTCGGTATCCCTCTGCCCTCTACTTTTTTTTCCAGATTATGACAATGATGACGAGATGAGATGACACGCCTCTGCCTCCTTTCTCCTCCAGCGGCTATCTTTCCTTTTTGCCGGCATTACCCTTCCTTGCACTTGTGAATAGCTAGCTAGGTAGACGGGCGCTCTTCGGATATGGTGGTTTTAGTTTGGGTTGGTTTTCGTGGTGTGCTCTTTTTACTCCTATTACGGTACGCAGCTTAAATAAAGGCAGATATCGCATTTCTTTTCCAGGCCTCATCTTCTGTCAAACCAACCGTGTGAGACCGTCCTGACGAGGAAGTGCTATGCCGGACACTGTAGCAACTCCTGGGATATGGAGTCGCATCTGTCGAGTTTTACATAACGGTTACGGGCCAGGAGAGATAAAGTAAATCGAATAGCTTCAAAATAAGGGAGTAACAACTGAACAGGGGTTGTACAGACTTGGCTCAATTTACTCGTGATATTCCTTTTCCACCTTTTTTTTATGATGTAGTATAGAGGGTATCATCTCAAAGACCAGGACCAAGCTAGCACCTCTGAATAGTATGCCAGGTCGTCCAAGGCCCAAGATCCATTGTCTAAGCAGAAGACTCGACAGTCCTGTCGGGCAACTCGACCGTCTTATCCTCCACCTTGGCCTCCTTCTTGTCGGCCTTCTTCTCAGGCTTCTTGTCCTTCTTGTCCTCCTTGGGCTTGGGGTTAGGGTTGCCGCCCCACTGCAGCCTCCGGGGCTTCATGAAGGACTCGAGCACCTCGTCTGTCACCTCCTTCCTTCGCTCCTGGAACTGCTGTACGACGGGCTGCAGGGCCTCAATTGCCAGCTTCTTCATCTCGCCGGTCAGAAGGGCACCGCTCTTGTAATCGTTATAGAGCTTCTCGAGCTTGGCATCGTCATCCTCAAAGTAGGTGAGATAGATATACGCCACATCGACATCGGGGTTTCCTCCCTTCTCACGGTGCTCCTCGAGGGTCTCTCGACCACCGCTGAAAGCGAAGCGGTTGATCTTGTTCTAAAGCACATACGATTTTAGTAGCTGTCGTAAGAATCGTGTGCTTATCAAATGAACAAACATACCTTGATCTGCTTAGCAGTATCGGTCATGAAAATGGCAGAGTTGGGGTTTGATGAGGACATCTTGCCACCAGCGCCCTGCAGCGCAGTAAGGAACTTGGAATGAATCAAGGCAGGCTTTGGTGATGGGTTCTTCATGCGGTGGGCGTTGTCTCGGACGAGGCGGAAGTAAGGATCTTGGTCGATACCCATGGGAATGAGGCACTGGATCTTTCCAAGCTGCTTGGTTCGGGTGGGTGAGGGCTCGTCGGACCAAATTTCGGGGTATGAAGTTGCGAAAGCAGCGACACATTGCACCGATGGGAAGAAGATTTTACCAATGTTTGTGCTTTATAGAGTTAGTAGGTCATCGAAAGTGCACGATATACTGAACTCACCTCTCGTTAAAGCCAAACGCTCCACGGACCTGGTTGAAGGTGACGAGCTTGGAAAACTCCCAGGCGTTCATAAGGAAATGGTTGCTCAGGTACTTGAGATCGCTGTACAAGAAGGTCTTCTTGACGTCGAAACCAAGGGCGATAATGTCGCGCGCATTCTCCATGGCGTACGATAGCGTCTCCTCAAACGTCAGGGTATCCTTGAACAGGGCCTTCTCGTCGTCCGTCAACATGAAGACCAGAGGCACGTCAAAGACATCCTGCAGCCACTTTGTGAACTCGAGGGGGATCGTGTGGCCCAGATGAAGGCTGCCGGTGCTGGGGCCGCGGCCGGTATAGAGGAAGAAGGGCTCGCCGTGCTCGTACTTTGTGAGGATCTTGTCAAAGTCGCGATGGCTGAAGAAGAGACCGCGTCGGAGCCAGCGGTGCGGCTTCTTGCCCGTTACTCGCTCAAAGCGCTCGAGAAGCTCTTGGTCGATGATGGAAGTCTTCCATTTTCTGATTATGGTCAGCTCTTGGTACGATAAAGTGAAGATTGAGTCTCGCACGACTTTTGAGGCTGGACTCACTGGCAGATGGCATCGTAGTTGATGGCCGCGACCTCGCCATTTTCGCCTTGGGCGCCTTCAACAGACCAAGGGTTGATATCCTGGTCCTGAATCGCCGTCTTTGGGGGGTTCAGATCCGCCATATTCTCGGACTTCTTTGGCTTCTGCTGGAATTCGGGGTTGACGTTCCTTTGTTCTAAGGGTCAATGTATCGCGGGGTTATTCCAGAGTAACTATGGAGGGGCACCACGGGTTCAAGCACCTTCCCCTTGAGTCAGACGAGCTGGGTTGTCCAACCAATTAGACTATCCATTGGGCTTAGGTAATCAATTTGACCAAGCTTATCGACGGCCGTCTACCTTACAGAGTACACGGTTATCTAAATGGCCACTTGGTCACCAAACCAAGAGAAACCACATGCCACACTTTCCAGTATAGACCGCGTGCCGTGACGGTAGGTATGGATATAGATTATTGCTCTTTCATGACTTTTGTTACACTCAGCTCATCAATCAAGCATTGACACGATAGCCGAGCACCTATTTTCCCATCCCGATCATGTACATGCCACGGATCCAACGCCAGCATGCCCGGAAACAAATCACCTTTCACAATTAGGCCCCTGGTCGCAATGTTGCACGGGCCCTAGTTCTATATTCTCTTTCCTGGCCAGGAAGAATCAGGCTCCCTATGACTTGAGAAGGTTCCTTCGTAGACAAGACGCACGCACATCTCAAAAACACACACACAGTCTAGATCAGGTGCTTTGACCGGAAGTAGGCGCGGAGGTACATGATCTGCCAGACCCAGAGGCCGATGAGGAGCCAGGTGGTGGTGACGCCGAACCACTTGACGCGGTTGTTGGTGCTCTCGTTGGTGTCTCGCAGCTTCTGCTCTCGGGTGCGAAGGTAATCCATCTCAGTGACGATCTCGGCCGTAATCTCCTCGATGCGACGGAGCTCAGCCTCGACGGGCTTGAGCTTCTCGGTGGCCTGGATGGCGGACCAGTCCTTGGCATCGGCGCCAATGTCGATGTCGAGCTCGATGTGGCGTGTCGGGTTGTTGATTCGCTTGGCTGGAGAGGATGTCAGTCGGGCAACGGGAGGAGGGGAGAGTATCTTGTCATGATAGCCGCTTAGGGGTCATCACGTACATCCAGTAAAGACATTCTCGAAGCAGACATCGAAAGCTGCGTCGTCGTGGGAGGTGAAGACGGTTCTCGACTCGCCAACAACATCCTTGGGGCGGCCGTATTCGTTACCAACGGCATCTCGAATCTGTTAAAAGGACCCGTTAGACTCCTCTCCTCACTACTTGCTCGGACGTGGCGCAACATACGTAGAGATTCACCATCATGCCATCCCCCTTGGATCCATCGACGGTCGCTGTCACCACCACAAGTGTGTCCTTGCCGACAAAGTTGCGGACACAGCGTTCCTTCTTAGAGCCCTCGGGTTGCGCATTCAGATCAAACTTGAGGGCGCTGGCGGCGCTGACGAGCAGCAGGAGGCTGCAGATGTACTGCAGCAGCGAGTTTCCGAGTGCCATGATCGTGGATGGGTCTAGCGGTAGTGGTGAAGAGCCTTCTCTCTCGCCTTTTGTCGTTAAAGGTCGATTCGTCGGGGATGGAGAGGAAAGGCTACGTAGGATTGTTCTACAAGCTCGACAAGGGGCTTGCGTCTAAACTGAAAGGTGTCCCAGTTGCGCTGGGCCCCACACTGCGGCATGAGGAGCCCCTAAGCTGCAAGACTGCAAGACCAATCATGTAGCGTCTTGGCGCTGGCCTTGTCGCCGCCATCACGTGTGGGGCCAGCCTCGTTGATATCTGGGCCTTTTCGCGCCCGAACATCGCCATCCGAACAATCATCTTTATACCCGTCATATCGAATTGCGATCGCACGTTGCAGTCACGATGCCCAAATGTGAGTATCACTTTCGAGTATTCTAGCTACGTCTACAGAACCTTGCTAACCTCTGACACAGTCTTTTGTAAGTCCTCCCACGATGCGCGCCACCTCCCTACCTCTGACCTCTGTACCCAGGCGATTATTGCGATGTCTACCTGACGCACGACTCCATGAGCGTGCGCAAAGCTCATAACAGCGGCCGAAACCATCTGCGAAATGTGGTAGACTACTACCAGCGTACGTTGATTCTTCCCACACCCTCAACGCAGCTCGTCAAACTGACGCATCACTAGAAATCGGCCACGAAAAGGCCCAGTCGGTCATCGACTCTATTACTTCCTCCTACGCTGCCGAGGGCCAGGCACACGCGAATCCTATGCTTCCACAGAACCAGCCTGGCCAAGGTTTCGCCCCGCCTCCGTTCGGCTTTCCTGGTGGTAAGTCAGCGTAATAACCCAAATGTTGAGAGCGAGGCGCTGACACAGTACGATCAGGTGTCCCACCACCCTTCCCAGGAATGCCCGGTGCACCTCCAGGTCAATTTCCTCAAGGCCTCCCACGTAAGCCATAGCCCTCTCGCTCTCACAGTCGAGCCCGTTACTGATGTATGATAGCACCTCCTGGCGGTGCTCGCGGCATGCCTCCTATGCCCCCGTTCCCTCCCGGACCCAACGGCATGCCCCCTATGCCTCCCAATGGCCTCCCATTTCCCCCACCAGGTGGTTTTCCTTTCCCTCCTCCAGGAGCTCCTGGAGCCCCTGGGGCCTCCGGGTCTGGTCCTCCCCCTTTCCCCGGATTGCCTGGTATGCCTCCGCCCGGTCAAGGGTTCCCGCCGGGCGGTGGTCCGCCGCCTGGGTTTGCTCCT
Organism: Fusarium staphyleae; assembly: GCA_017140175.1. Taxonomy (NCBI): domain Eukaryota; kingdom Fungi; phylum Ascomycota; class Sordariomycetes; order Hypocreales; family Nectriaceae; genus Fusarium; species Fusarium staphyleae. The sequence continues at coordinate 10,534 of JADDON010000242.1, forward strand.
CCTGGGGTTTCTGCTCCTGGTCAGGATAGGAGATGAGTTTAGACCACGTTGCGATAGTGAGGGATGGGTTTCTGGCCGATTGTACCCATAGCATCATCAGCGAATTAGGCGTTTAGGACGACGGGGAAACTTGGCAAGTATTACAATCTTGATAAAAATTAAATTAAATTCAAAGCCGGTCCTTTCCGAAAAGGAAATCACTTGCAGGTCGACAACAGATTACAGTGAGCGTGTTCTAATGACTGCCAAAAACCAACGTGGAATTTCTTTTTTTTTCTTTTGCTATATCTCCTGTATTTCGAGCAACGCCAGCTCAACTTCGGTGTATATATATTACATGACCAGCAATATTCAGCAACCCATAATAGCAACGTATGTGGGGAAACGTAGCTGTTCAATAGTATTCGTTGTGACGCGTCTCCATGATCAAATTTCAAATAGCAAATCGTGTGCAATATCATTTCCGTAACCCAGTATCATTCGTAACGCGTAAATCATCTCAAATCGTGAACCTTTTGTCTTCATCGCTGCTGTTATGTTGAGCAACGGATTGTGCGATATCATGGTTATTTGAACATCCTTAGTCATGCCGGGAACAAGGGATCAGGCATTATAGCCTCAGAGCCCGACGTGTTCAAGCATGTGAGTGCGATCGATAGTGGTCGCGTGCGGTACTCGACCGGATGATATCGCCCACTCCATCTCGAACCTCTGTCGGTCCGCTAATCTTTTCACGGAGCTCTCGTGACCGTTTCTCACGTCTCTTCTCACTAAACTTTCGCGGGAGATTATGGATCTCCTCAAGCCTACTACCGAGGGAGAGCCTCCGCCTCTCCTTGGTGGCTCGTCTCTGTATACTGTTCATCCGCCAAAACGATTTTTTAACCTCATCGTTGGACGTAGTATGTGGCCTCTCGTCCTCATCATTGTAGCTTCGCCTCAGAGACTCAAAGCTTGAGCGGTGGCGCATGACCCGCAAGTTCCCGCTGGGAGTTCGTCCGATAGTGCGCCGCTCAGTATTGGGCCAGTCGTAGCTGGTGTAGTACGACTCTTCGCGAGGGGGGAGAACAGCAAATGTCCGCTTCATTCTTGCACTGAAGCTTCTTCGAGGCCCTTTCGGTCGGTTGTCCACGAGAGGATATCGATATACTTGTTGCACTGGTTCGTCATCAAAGTGAATGCCGTTGTCGCCAAAATCGTCATCGTATTCATCTGAATCCTCGCTCGACCATTGTGGGCGCCAGAATGGATGAAGCTTGTCCTCTTCTGCCGGGCTGTCATCCGGGCTTGGGTACGCTGACTCACGCTCCACGGTTGGCATTCCTCTTCTACCATTGACAACGCGCGAGAGGGACAACGTCCGTGTCAAGAAATTTGGTTCTCTCGGTGTTGACGACGTGAAATCAACTGAGTGCCGACGAGTACGGCTAAAAGCACGACGTACCATAGAAGGACGCCGAGGCGGCTTCTCTCCCGTAGCCTCAAAGTAATTACCCATGTGGACCATTTTTTCATGTGCTGGTGTCATGCCCGACGGAGTCGCAGGAATGAAGTTGATGGCCGGCGGGTGGCTAGGCGGTTCGGGAGGTGCTCGTGGATTTCGCAGTGGAGAATCGACATCATCGAGCGAGAACTTGGGTCGAGGGGGTGTGACAGGAGGCTCTTCTGATGAGTCAGTGGGCAACGGCACTTCCAGATCATCACTTTCCTTCTGATCTTCGTCCGACGACTCAGATTGCTTCGTGGCATGGTCAACCATCAACAAAGACGAGTTCTGGTGAGGGTACATTTGCACCGCCAAAGCCTCCGAGACCACTGGGTTTGTCGCATTCGTCTCAACAGACGCCAATGAAAAAGGGGTATTTTGGGAACCATGGGCTTTGACAAACAGCAAGTCATCATGACGGTCAGAGCTCAGTCGGCGATGAGTCCAATCTCTATCAGAGGCATTCGAAATAGTGCGTGGAGCATGCGCATCTTGTGGAAGTACAATTTCAGGCCCATTGTTCTCAGCCTTGTTCTTGTTGGTGGATTCCTGCAGAGCATTATGAATGTTGATGCTCTCAGCGGTCAACGAGCTAGCTCTTGATGTATTGGCACTGGTAGGAACCGAAAGAGAAGCTGAGCGAGTTAGTACGATGGGTGGATAGTCAATTGCTCTCTGATCGGAATCATCATGCACAGGATCGGAACGACCTCGAGACTGTCGGGGAACATCCCTGGTTTCGTCCTTGGTCGCTGACCTTCCCTCGCGTGGAGTTCTGACGCTTGCGGTGTGGCCTGAGTGACGACTCGAATGTGAATTCGATGAAGGCTCCTTGCTGGACTTGGATTCCTGGGACGATAGCCGATCTGGAACCACAGCCACGGGTATGCCACCAGACTTCCAGACCTCGCGCCTGGCTCTACCACTGGAGACAGAATTAAGCGTAGTGCTTGAAGCTGGTGTAGTGCTCGAAGCTTGACTGTCGTGTTTGAGAGCTTCAGGACGCGTTCGTAGGCGAGATTCCCGAGGAGATTTATCAGAGTTGAAAGAGCTCGCCGTCGAACTAGGGGATTCCTCGATAGGGTCTCTCAAAAGAGTTTGTTTTCGTACATGGCGCAGAGTCCTTTGTCTCTTTGGGGTTGTATCAAACAGATACGCCTCAACGACGGTGGAGACGGTGGATTTTGTAGAAATGATTGATGTCCTCCGAGTGTCAGAGTTGGTGATGTTGGCCGTACTTGAAGGAACAGGGGGAGTGGCCTCGCGCTTCGATGCTCCTCTTGGCAAGGGAATTGTGCCAGTCCTTTGATGCAAAGGCATACTTCGTACTGCCCTGGCTGCTTGTGTAGGCGTTATCAGGTCAGGCTCGATAACGTCCGTTCCCAAATGATGTGGTCGCGGTATGTCTAGGGTCAGAGGTCGCTTTTTAACCGTCACCAATCTCTGCAAGTTGTGGTCCCATTCCTGCTCTACCTCACTCACGGAACCTCCCCAATCGCTCTCAGCATAGCCAAAATCAGCCCCTGACCTAGAAGTACTGCTGTCTTCTGAGCGCGGGGCCAAGCTGGCTATAGCCACACCCAAAGCCTCGGGCTTTGGGACACGGGCACTTGTATCGGAAAATTGACGCACGGTCGAATACGAGGCTTTAGTGACTGCGGACCTTCCTTCATCCTCAGACGATAAGGGCTCTTCCCGAGCAGTCTTGAAAGAGCCTTGGGAGCCTGCGGTCGTAGTACTTGATCCACCACGATCGCTCAGGTTTGGTCGCAACAGTTTCGGGCGGCTGTTGGGTTTAGGGGGTGTTACATCAGGCGTCGGCGGGCTCTCTTGGTTGGGAGGTGTTGTGGGCGGTCGTGACCGAGTCTGTTGAGACGTCTGAAATGCGCCGTCGGTTGTCATAGGGCTTCCGACTTGGCCGGAAGCGTTGCCGGAAGCTTTGCGCGAGTGCCTAGGAGGAGTAGGTGGCAGATCCGGCCCGCTGCCTATCCTTCGCGGCTGATGCTTGAGAATTCGTGGGCTTGACGGCTGAGCGCTGCTGCCAGAACGCGTAGGATCGATGATCAGATCATATTGCACCGGAGGAACGCTCGACAGTTGTATTGAGGTTTCGGGTGACTGATCATGACGCGGACGGGGAAGTACCTTGTGTTTCTTGAACTGTCGGTGGCTGGCCTCGATTGGCGGTTCGAAGGCGCAATCGACAGGAGCTGCCATGGCGGCCGGCGAAGAGACAGAGCGTGTTGACGAGAGCATTGTATTGAATGGTCGGAATCTTTTTTAAAACTTTTGCTTCGCGACAACGGTGCTAAGACAGTTTGGCGCTGGCATGCTGGCAGTGACCGATCGGGGTGGCAGGGTCAGGAAGCTACGGCACACAGCAGAAGCGACAGGTTGAACGACAATTCAAGACATGCAAGCAACAAGGCGATGCACGTTCGCGTCGTTCGACGAGTCTCGGTCAGTAACCGATAGCCAGACGCGGCTACAGGCGCGAACCGACACGCTGGAGTGTATCGTTTTTGGGGCAGGCTATTGTGTCGTGGAACTAGCGCAACAATAGGAATCGCATAACGAGGTCGAGATTTGCGGTGATAACTGGGTATGGGAGTTTTGCGCGAGAGTTGAACGTTGATAGGCGAATGTTGATACACTAGAGTTGATACAGGTACGAGACCAGACAAGAGTTATCGAGGCCGGGCGTGAGGGAAGAGAGGGAGAGGAAGAGGTGAGGTGAGAGATGACGAGAGAGACAGAGACGATTGATTCATGGGATTGGAATTGATGACGGGCGGGTGGAGGAAACCAAGCCCAGAAGAAGCAAGTCACCCAGCCCCAGTGTCAAAGGAGGGAAGGGGGAGGAGTGGAGGGGGCGAGGTTTCCAGTGGCCTCAGCGGCCTTGTCAGTGGTCCCAGGGAGCTGCATTTCACGAGCTGCAGTGGCCCAGTGGCCCGGCCCAACTGGCTTAGGCTGATCCAGTGAAGGAGGTCGCCCAGTGCCCAGAACGTCGACTTCTTGCTGGCTGGCTCCCAGTGGGATTGACCGATTGGCACCTGGAGCACTTACGCAACGTGAAGCAGGGGTAAGTTAGTTATCGTTTGTTCGTCGTCTTGGGATTCATCAGCATCTCGTCTGGCTCGAGTTGCTAGCCTCGCCTGCATGCGCAATGCTATGTAATGACGGCGCACAAACAATACATATGTCTTACCGAGAAGAGAGGGTTCTCTCTGGGACGGTCCGCAGAGGGCGCTTGCTTCCGTGCGTGTGCAAGGGATGGATGGTGGAGGGGAGGGATAATAGAGTTCCTCGCCTTCTAGCTCAAGAACCAAAAGGCTTGGGAAACCGGTTCGGTGTCCTTTCAACGAGTCTATTGGACAGACAATAGGTTTCCCAGATCCAAGCCCAGAGGCACGGCGTTGACTCGTACTGTGAGACAGTGCGCGATGCCTTGAAGCTTGAATCAGGTGGGGACCGACATGCAGAAGCTTGGAGGGGACTTGTATTCTTTTCTTCTTTTTCCATCGACAATACAACCTTTCATTGCCGAGGGCTGCAGGGATCGTGACGAGGCCTGGCCCAGCACAAAGAAAGCCTCAGCGCCGCCCTCGGATTGATGCGCGCATTGGTGATGCAAGACGCCATCTGGTTTGATAATAACCCAGCTCGGATGATTTGGGCTGGTTGATGAAGGCATCAGCATCCTCACATACGGCGCTACGGAGTACAGTACTGTACATGAGGCATCATCTTCCCACTCCAATCAACGAATCGACCGCTGCGGAGGCGCAACCCTAGGAATCCCAGGACAAGGTCACTAAAGACGAAAGAAAAAAAAAGAGAGAATTGCGACCTTGGGGCATCTGCAGGCCAGCGCAAGTGGTGTCTTGGACAGCCACTCACGACTCAAGGTGCCTCTCCCACTCGGCCTCCCTCAGCACCTCACGGCCCTCTTTTCTCTGCTCTTGCAGGTCCATGAATCGAATCAGAATCGGCCGCTGCAGGTCGTGCAAAGCGGAACGAGTCGGTCGAGCAAGACAGCATGCGAGGGCCTTTCCTCTCTTGCCTATGACGATGGCCGTTTTGGTGGGTTGTCCTCTTTTCTCTTCTAACCCTCAATGTATATTGTTACCGGTGCATGAACCTGTAGAGAGTCTACTACACCTGTGGTCATAATGTGGTATCCTGGGACAAGCCCTGACGTTGCAACACGATATGAAACATAGTATATCTCCTGCGTCCCAGATCCAGTCCTGCAGGCGTACGCTTTGACTGATGATTAGTTAATCCATCAAAATGGCTTCAGTCTGTGTTCTCACAAGGTTGTTCAGGCCCCGACAACCCGCCCCTGGGCGGAAACGTGTGCCAGAGTCCCTGCATCTGACACTTGATTCAATCTTCTGGAATCTAGCTTCGAATTCTGACATACTGTTCTCATCTGCTCGACCAAAGGCCATTCGTTTCTTAGACCTGTGCCATTGGCATGACATAACCCCAAGCTTTCTTTCAGGGTCTGATGTCATTTTGCGAACCTTCCAAAGACTCCAGTTTGAACCTGGGTCGAATCTCATTTTCATACATCTTGGCCGTTGATTGATTTACCCTTTTTCTCCTCAAATTTGATTAATTGATCCTATACAAGCTTCGGCGGTTTTTCTTTTATTTTCAATCCGCATCCTCATTGTAGGTCTGTCGAATACTATGTAGGCTATCGTGTAATACGTTGCCTGTCTTGTCGGTTATTGCCATATCGATCGTACCTTCTGTCCATTGTCGCTCTCGACTTCTAACATGACGAGATAAATTGAAACCTGTCTGGCAACCCTCGACCCTATCTCTAATGCGTACTAGCCATTCGACTTTCCATCGACATTGGCAAACCTGGGAGCTGAATCAAGCCTCGAGTCTTCTCTACAAATACTCTGTATTCGGTCTGCCATCAGAGGTCGCATAGGGTAACTTACAACTCCCCTCCTGCAGCCTCCGGCCACAGACACGGTTCAACAAAACTGGTTCGAAAGGCATAGTTCCAGTGTGGCCCTGTAGGAATTTCCTCCCCAATAACTTCATGCAGCTTAGATGGATGGCCCCCTCCCAAGAGTCAAGCGCGCCAATATCACGACCGCTTCTGGCTCTCCCTGTCTTCCTGGAGACACTTTGGAAGCGAGCTCCACGCAAGAATTCATGCCCGATCCTGGCGATAAGGACATTTAGGTAAATCCACCTACTGCACAATCCCAAGACGCCGAGAGATAAAGACCTCATCGTCGATTGTGTCCGCCTTTCTTGATAGGCGGCCCAGGTGGGCAAAGACGACTTTTCTCAGCCAGATCCTACTGCACATACGACGCCGGTGCGGGGAACGATATCGTTTGGGCGTCGAGAAAAATGCTGGCCTTGTTTATTCGCTCGTGCTATCCCACCTTGTCCACGCCTACATACTAAGCTAGGGCTCACCTTCTCCGCAGATAACTTACTCAGAGAGTAGTCAATGTTACCTTGTTCACCCGGATTGAAAGATATGGCGCATCCCCAGTTCTGCGACGGATGTTGCCAGAGAGCAACACTATTCGCATCGCTACGTTGAAAAAGGCGTGGCTGTCGGCTCTCACGGGAGGCCTATCCGTATATATCATCAATGGCCTTGCGAGGCGGTGTTAATAATTCTGTGTATGGCGGTCACGCTAGTCCGCGACGCTATCCCGAGGCTGAGGCTGCGCGGGGCTGAGCTCAATCAAGCCTCCATACCGCCCTGTCTCGCGCAACGTTACGACGGGTGATTTACACCGGCTGGCTTCTGTGTCAAGCTCGTGGACGGAAGATACGAGCCAGTGGCATGCGTTTGAACTTCTAAAATAGGTGAAAACTTTTCTTCTTCATCCCCAGAGAGGGTGTGGTGCCATATGAGCATGGTGTACGGAGTAACGAACGGCATTTTCCACTCGACATGGGCAAATATGCGTGACAAACCATGGGAGCGTGCTTTAGTGTGGAAAAGCACAGAAGAGGCACGAAGAAACTACTGGGCAAATGTCGCTTTGAGTCACCCCGGTCTCAGTCACCGACTTCCCAAAGCCTATCTCGGCAAAGGCTACGGAGGCTAACGTTAATCTCGTCACTTTGGCTTCAATAATCACCAGATCCCGGTCACGATTCAGCGTGTTTGTTCTATTTGGAGAAACCGAGGCAAAAGGCCCAGAACATCTAACGTTAGACTAGATCCTGGAGCTCCTCGGAATGAAGTCATCGGACTCGATGTGTACTCCAACGAGGCCGCTGATTCCACCGATGAATCCGGGGTGCTGGGTTCTAACGTAACTAATCTTCACCAGCCAAGCTCAAGTGGCTGGTGAGCTTCGCCGAGACGAGGCCGGCAACCCCGGCACCAGGCAGATGACGGCCCACTAACTTGACTGGGAGAGCCCATTTTTCCAAGAATAGCCCTGTCGCCTCTTGACAGCAGCCCTACCACCTCCACCGGCAACTCGCCCTTTAAGCTTTTGCCTCTGATCGAATCGACGCGGTCCGACACAGCCCACCATGTCCCGAGGTTTTCGATCGTCTTACCCAATCTGGCATGTTTGCAGCGCACCGTCATGAGGTATCCCTCCGTGAGTCCGCGGGGACTAACTTAGGAGGAACCTGCAGATGACGTGAGGTCTAGACTTTCGGCCTCTGCTTGACGATAACAGGTTCATGTCACATCGCCTGGTTCCATCATGTTGCCTCTTTGGGAGATAGCGGGAGGCTCGTGAATGTGCTAGCATTACGGCGATCCCAGGGTCTTTCCCTGGCCTCGTATCCATATCGCCATTTTCACTAGCCACTTCGCCATGTGCCTATCAGTTCTGCTTAGCAGGCCGCCCGCCATGGGTTGGATTAGTCGACATTACGGCTCTGGGCCGGATCCGCTTCCCTGGCTTATAGTACACTCCAAGTAGGCCGCCTGGTCAGCAAGATATAAGAGAGCCCTGCCTCGTTGTCCAGGAGTTCTCTCATCATCTCAGCACACCATCGTCTTTCGTTCAAGATTAACTCTGTCGATATATACATACATATATCCTACATTCGTTATCTCAAAACAAACAGAACAACAACATCAACCATCATGAGAACTTCGGGAATCATCCTTACTGCTGCGGCAGCTGTGGCTAGCGCTCACTACTCGGAGCAGGACGTAAGTGACAACCCCCACAGGATCAAGCGTTACCCATACTAACATCAGCCTCAGACTATTGTCTACAGCGAGCCAACCAACACTCTGTCTACCAAGGCCTACCAGCCCAGCTACACGAGTACTCACGCCGAGTCTTTCACCACTATCTACACTCATCCCATCCGTCCTACTGGCCCCAGCAACACAACCATTCCTGCCCACGAGGACACCACCAAGTGGACTACTTCTACCGTGTACTCTACCAACACATATACCATCACCAAGTGCCCTCCTACTGTCACTGATTGCCCAGTTGGTCATGTCACCACTGAAACCATCCCCGTCTACACCACTGTCTGCCCCGTCACCGAGGTGCACCCTGGCAAGCCTCAAGAGACTGGAAAGGAGCAGGGAAAGCCTGGGCATCAGGGCGAACCTGAGCACCCTAACCCTACCGAGCCTGGAAAGCCTCATGAGCCGCTGCCAACGAACCCAGCAGACTGCATCACCAAGACCCAGACTTACGTCTACCCTCACCCCACTCAGCCCGGCGAGAGTGTGACACGAACTATCACTTACACCGTTCCCAAGGGACCCTCTCACAATGCCACTGCCATCAACCCTCCCAGGCCCACTGGTGGTGCTCCCGGCGTCTACCCCACGGGCACCCACCCCGGATACCCCGGTGGCCACGGCAGCAACAAGGGACCTCACGGCGGAAAGGGCCTGGCCGGCGAGAAGGACAGCTCTGATGAGAAGGAGTACGACGACGGCACTTCCGGCAACCAGAGCGGAAACGGAGGTGACGAGAGCAGCCAAGGTAGCGGAAGTGGTCACGGAAGCACTGGCGGTGATGCGCCCGAGGAGTCGGCGACCCAGCTTGGATCCAGCCCCACTTCGGCTCCGGACACGGTCATCGTTTCCGGTGCCGGCATGAACACTGTGACCGGCCTCCTCGCCATTGTCGGATTTGCTGCCGCCTACCTCATCTAATTCTCACACCAACCTGATCACATCACCACCCTCCAAAATCATCACGATCCTTACATGAAGCATGAAATCAAGGCATTTGGGTATTGACTATTTTTAATTTCGCAAAAGCGAATGGCGTTTGGAAGCTGGATACCGCAGCGGACAACCGATTGATTGGATCCGTGCGAAGAATGGCATGTTTTATGAGATCTCGAGCGTCTATTCACATACACGCAACTCATACTAATTTCACCTTAATACTAGCGATCGATCCTTTAGACTAGACATTGTATTTAATTAATGCCTTTATTAATAGATGCCCATAAACCAATACCCATAAATCAGATGCTGCCTTTTCTACTCCGTACATGGTGATCATAATTCGTCAAGAAGGTAAACCGGCTTCATCGCCCGGACTTGCGTAACACATCGAAAACCCACGCATATGGAGCGTCCTTCTCATTGTCGTACTCACATACATAGCTCAGATAGAGGGCATATCGAAACAAAGCCTCCTTTAATTCCTCCTCGGCGATGTCGTCCCTCCCTACGCCATTCTGCCACTCGTCAACACCCAGCGTGACCTTGTCGAGACGCCTCTCCACGGCCCACGAGTCGCCCCGCAGGCCGGCCCACAGGGCCATGAGGAAGGCCTCGTCGATGGGCAGGCTCTTGGGCACGCTGCACCGGGGGGACCAGATGGATGGTCGGCGACGGCGGCACTGGGGGTCACGAGAGATGGAGGAGAGCGTGCGCTGGGCAACCGACGGGTCGAGGAAAGAGACGAGGACCTCAAAAGTGCGCTTCGCGAGGATGGAGTTGAATGTGCGGTTTGTGAGACGGGCGTTCTTGAGGGCAGGGGGAGGGAGATGGTGCAGGATCTCAAGGAGGATCTCCGGGGGGAGGGTGTTGATTGTGGTCATTGCGGCTCGTGGTATCTTGTTGAGGTTTGTGGTGGTATAGCTGGTCCGATTGATTGGCGTGACGGCGAGCAGAGAATCACCAATTGACGAACAAGAGAAGGATTAGAAGACGGGAAAAGAATGGCTTCTTCTAAAACCTGGTCTCCCCAAGGCTTCTTCTCTCTCCCCCTGACTTACCAGTTGTTTGTCCTGACGTCTTATCCCCCGGTCCGAAGGGGTTCTCACACCGACCCCCCATCAGAAGACCAAGAACCAGCGATGTCGAATCCACCGCTGAGTCAGGCGCAGCGGGAGCATTGGCCAGATGACACTTGAATCGTGTCCTGTTTCTCTACCCAGCGAATGTAAATGCCAGAGAATACGGGCAGTCTGACTGTGTTTTAAGGGTTGACGGAGCCCCAGCGCCGGATAAAGTGGAGCGGTCCCGGCGGTGACATCGGAATTCGAGCGGACTGGAGAGGCACTTGACTTTGATGATATGCCCCGACTTGTAAACACCTGTCTCGTGACAGTTTTCATGGATAATCTTTCCTGTTGGCTGACAGCATGTAAAGTTCTCGGTTTAGATAACCTCATCCTTGCACTAGTCCGCCCGTCTCATCCTCCCACCACTGCTTCATCAGCCGCAGCCTCTCGGTCCGCTCCTTGGCCATCCGCCTCCCCTCGTCCGTCTTCATCATGCCTTCGAGCAGGAGCAGCTTATCATCAAAGTGCTCCATGGTGTTCTCCAGCGTCCTCGACTTGGCGCCCCCAAACGCAAACGTCCTCGCGATCCCCACGGCGCCGATGGCGTCCAGCCGGTCGGCGTCCTGGACAACTGCCAGCTCCGGATACGTCTCGACGAGGGCCCGCGTCCGCGCCGGGTCCTTGACCTCGGAGGAGTAGCTGACGCCGAGGCAGATGGCCTGGACTGTGTCGGCGAGGGCGGACGGTGCGCCAAAGGAGACGAGCAGGGCGGAGACCATGCGCGTGGGGTCCTCGCCGGGACGGAGGTACTTTTTGTCGCCGACGTCGTGGAGCAGGGCGGCGAGGGTGACGAGCGGTCGGCGGGTTGACGGAGTGTGGGATTGGATGTGAAGAGAGAGGCGGAGGACGCGCTGGATGTGGTTGAAGTCGTGGGAGGCGTCGTAGTTGGACATGTACTGCTCGACGTACGATGTTACCTTTCCGATGAGGGCATCATTTATGGAGAAGTCTTGAGAGGCCATGATGGGTAGATTGGAGCTATGAGAAGCACTTTCGATAACTGCAGGTTGATTTCCAAGGTGAGCACGTCTTGAAGTGGGCATATATATTGATGATTAGGACGTTGAGATAGTGGCACTAAAGATGCGAATGGGGGGAACGCTCCATTTTCCCTTGATTGCTAATCAACAGCTTCTGACTAGACTTGGAGGGGAAAACGGTCAACGGAGAAAGATGAGAGGCTCAGGAACGAGGTTTTAGCTTAAACAGGCAGGTCAAGCATCTACGTTTGGCGTCTATCTAGCGCATAATGAGTCAAGACGCGACAGGAATTACGCGTTAAGTTATATACGTATACTGAGGATGTAGTTTGGCGCGACGGGTGTGCACGTGACGAGCATGCATCTATTTTGCATAACTAGTTATACCACGCCGGGCTAATGTGTAGATGCAGCAGGTCCACGCACAGAAGAGGTTCGCCATGTTGACTGTGCCTCGAGGCAACTGCTCGTATGTAACGTGATGTGACATTGCAGTTCTGATGCGAACTACTGAAGTGCAGAAGGCTGCTGGTCGATAACTACTTGTGCGCTTTCAAGGGAATACTATTAACTAACTACCTATATCTCAGCGCTGTTGGATAGCACGATGCTCCGGCGTAACTACAGTAAGTGACAAGTCCAGGGATCAGCGCTCTCTAGGCCAACCCTCGCCCCCCCTCCCCCGTGTGACTGCGCTCACATATCGTTACCCGCCGGGGCTAAAACCCGTGTCATGCATGAAGCCGGACGACAGAGGGCCGATGCTACCGATGCTAGGCCCGGGAGGTTCAAGCAGATCCACAGGTCGTGTGTGTGTGCTATACGAAGTACCGAGTAATTACTGCATTGCATACTAGAGAGGCACATGTGCAATGCCATGGAGTGAGTAAGGTGACGAGTGGCCAGGCCCCCGCGGTGCCACGGGCCAATCACAGAGCCAGAATAGACGCTCAACTGTTTAGCGGCATGGGCGCTGTGATTGGGCCGCTGTTTCTGTTTCTCGGTGCATCCATGGATGCCATGCCCCTCCATCCACCCTTTCACCCTTCCACCCATCCACATTGTGATGATGATGAGGGAGGGGCCTCTTGCTTAACCGCCCACGCTTATCCCTCCCAGGGAACGCTGTGATATGGGATGGGCAACGTGAACTCGTCGTCTTCCTTGCCTTGGTCTCCCCATTGGCTGTATCGGCCATCTCTGTGAAGACGAGACACAGCACAGCATCACAGAGAGAGCAAGGCAACCACGCAGAATAGTTATGGGCCTCCTCGTGGCCGCCAACTTGGGACCGCCTTATAAAACATCAACCAACACCGCTCCCGCCCCCAACCCTTTTCCCTTTTCCTCTTTCTTTCTTCAGCAAGTCCTCTTCAACCGTAAATCCGTCGTCTTTTTGTGTGTTTTCCTCCTTTGTCCGTCTTTGTTCCAAACCGTAGAGCTGGTCTCTGCCCTTTTACATTCTAATCTCTTTGTCCTCTTGAGCCTCAAAAAACATCCCCTCAACTCGACTACCTCTTACAAGTTGCTGGCCAGCTTAGAGACAAAGAACTTCTTTATGCTTATTCTGTTTCGTTTATCACCCACCTTAATCTTTTAATCACAGAAATCACGGATTTCACTTGTTCGCCCGTCAAGCACCAACCACTAGTTACTATCAGCAGCGTTGATCTCAACAACAACAACAACAAGCTAAAATGTCGGCTGTTCAACTTTCATTCGCTCTTCGGGTTTCGTCCGGCGTCAAGACCGTCCATCTTCTCGGTTCCTGGGACGGTTACGTCGGTCAGCTCCCTCTCTCCAAGGACAAGTCTTCGTCAAAGTCCGGCTCCTGGAAGGGCACTTTTCGATTCCAGAACTCGACACTTGAGCCTGGGCAGCGATACTGGTACTACTACATCATCGATGGCTACCATGTTGCCCACAACCCAAGCGTCTCCTCCATTGTCGAGCCCACCACTGGACGCGAGCTGAACCTTCTCGATGTACCCATCGACTCGCCAAAGTCTTCCTCGCACCGCTCTTCTTCGTCCAAGTCTTCCTCGTCTTCATCGCACAAGTCTTCTTCCAAGTCGTCCTCTTCCTCCAAGTCTTCGTCGCACAAGTCTTCCTCTAGCAGTAAGAGTTCCTCGCACCACAAGTCCTCCTCCAAGGACAAGGAGTCTTCCCGCTCCTCTCGCTCCTCGCGCCACCGCTCTGGACTCTCTGTCGACATCCCCAAGGGCCGCCCTCTGTCAATCTCTCAAATCCAGGCCCCCAAGCCCATGTCTCCCCACGCGACCAAGCACATTCTGGACGCCGACTATTGCGACAACGAGGCACTCGAGGAGCTCACAGCCCGCTTCGGCAGCACTGGCATCGAGGAAGAATACATCACCGACTTCAGCGCCTCTCCCATCTCTTCCGATGGCTCCTCCCTGTCATACCGCTCCGACAGCTCCTCGCCCAACTCGTCCCTCTCTGGCTACAGCACCCCAGGCTCCGACGTCAGCACTTGCACCTGCGAGCGCTACGGCATTACTCGCAAGGGCGAGCGTGTCAAGCTCGACTGCGGCGGAGCCCGCTGTGGCTACGACGATGATGGGAGCTCCATCTGTTCAAGCGGCAGTGAGGAAGAGTACGAGGCCGAACCGGTCTCGCACAGCTCGCGCCGCCACGGCATCGTCGGCAGATGAGTTGGACACCCCTTTCCGAGCCTTCGTGCCGGAGGCTGAGAGAATCCTCGGCCGTTCATTCCTTATATCGAGCAACCCATGGCCGCATTCCCGCGCCGGGTTGACTCGACCCCCAATGTTGTTGTGGTAATATCAGCACAATCCTTCACCTTACGGCCCCACGCCCTTTGGCGCGGACGGCACGCCAAGCTGGTCTTGGAACAGAGCCAGCCGCGCTGATGCGTGATGTCCAGCTGGGTCGATGCTGCGACCCCCTACCGCAGTCACGATGACTCCTATCGTGGCTCGGCGGATGTAATTTGTTTTTCTCATTGTTGGTCCCTGAATGAGCTGGGGGAGAGTCTGAAAAGGACAGTCTCCCAGAACCAACGCAGACAGTTGCTGGAGAGTCCCATCTGCCCCCAGGATGGGACGCCACTCTTAGCAGTCAATCTTTGGATGTAGCCGCAAGACCTGGCGATAGAAGACGGTCGAGGCTAGCCAATTCATCGAATATGAAGTGGATGAAAGGAGGCAGATATGAGTTACGATTTAATGAATTAGCTAGCTGCCTTTGGATAGATGACGATTGAATCTATTCATAACACGAGACATAGCCGCTCTGGTATAAAGTGATTGTGAATGTCCATGTTAGAGACAATGTGTTGGTAGTTGTTGGAGGTGAGCTCGGTCTTTCGGGACAATGCTTCTAACTACAGTACGTAGTAGAGCTCCAGCGCGTCAAGAGCGCCTAACGAAACGAGGGGAATGGCGGGGTAACGTTGACTTGTACCGTAACATCGTTAACACACACCGTAAACTTGTGACATGGGGGCTTCATCAACGTCGCTCTTCCATCAATTGAGACCATCGGCTGTCTATTCTAGATTCAAGCAAAGTCGATAATATCGAGAGATAAAGTACCATCACCATCACCATTTATCGTCTGGACCCGGCCCTTATCCTCTCCATCCCTCCAACCCCCCAGCTCAACACCACGTCCACCGCAGCCATGGCCGACGACCAGCTCGTCCTCCCCATCATCGACTCCCACATCCACCTCTACCCAGCCTCGGAAGCCGAGTCCCTCGCCTGGTACACCCCAGAGAACCCTCTAGCAGGCCAGCGCTCCGTCGAAGAGTACCGCCAAGCCACCGCCTCGGCGCCCTCACTGCTGGGCTTCATCTTTGTCGAGACGGACCGCAAGAACGACATCGAGGCTGGTCCCGACGGCTGGAAGGAACCGCTGAACGAGGTCTCGTGGCTGAAGCGCGTTGCGCTCGGTCAGCCGCGCGACGGCGAGGGGCATACCGCTGATGATGCGAAGCTGTGCTTGGGCATCGTGCCGTGGGCGCCGGTGCCGAGTGGCCCCGAGGTCTTGGAGCGCTATCTCGATCGCGTCAAGGAGGAAGCCGGCGACGCCTGGCCCAAGATCAAGGGATTTCGGTATTTGCTGCAGGACAAGCCGCATGGCACAATGCTAGAGGACAACTTCATCGAGAGCGTCAAGCTACTCGGTCGACGTGGATTCGCCTTTGATGTTGGCGTCGACCAGCACCGACGCGGCAAGAAGCAGCTCGACGAGCTCATCGAATTTGTCGACCGCGTGCACGACGGTGTCCCAGAGGAAGAGAAGGTGATATTGGTACTGAGTAAGTCTTGCTAACATACACACACACTTCCATCTCCAATTCTAACCCTCGCGAAAGACCACCTCTGCAAGCCCGACCTGACCATCTACAACCTCACCGCCGACCCCTCCTTCCACGCCTGGCGCACCGCCATCTACACCCTCAGCAAAGACCCCCACACGTACATGAAGCTCTCGGGCGGCTTCTCCGAAATGCCCGACTCCCTCAAGAAGCAGGATCCCAACCAGATCTTCGAGGCCACGCTTGGCTGGCTCGGCATCGTCCTCGCCACCTTTGGGCCCTCCCGCATCATGTTTGGCAGCGACTGGCCCGTCTGCACCGTCGGCACAGACGACGCTTGGCCCCGCTGGCGCAGCGTCGTGGAGCGCATGTGCTGGATGGCGACGCTGAGCGACGAGGAGCGCGCCATGATCTTTGGCGGCACAGCCAAGAAGGCCTACAGGCTATAGATGGGCCATGTTACATCGAGTCTAAACAAAACAGAGAAAAGACGTGGAAAGCTCCATTTAGAAAGAGATGTATACGAGGGCATGATGAACTACGAGCGAGGTTATCACAAACTAAACTTTCAGCACTTTGACGACCGGCTGGCTCTCCCATAAGCTGTACGGCATGCAGATGAAGAAAACTCCATAGAATGAATTTATATACCCCTCTTGGTACTGCAACGTTCCTCTTTATAGGACGGGAACATTGCATCAATTCGCGAAGTAGGTACACACAGGTTGTCCAAGTATCAATGAATAAAGAATTACCACCGCATTTGACATCTCAATGTAGTACTCCAAGCGCCAATCTGTTGCAGCAGCAAGCAGAGAATGATAATGCCCTCGCGCCCAGCTCGGAGAGAGGCTTGAAAGGCCCCTCACGAGCATATATGCATTTGCAAAAGAAAACAAAAACTCCCGTCGTGCAGTTTGTGTCATGAGCTTTAAACATCCTCCCCTTTTTCATCTCCCATCATCCTCTTTGATCCGTAATCATTTCCCTTACTCAGCGCCGCGTCCTCGATAGCTGCCCATCTTCTCGATGGAGTTCATGATGCCGCTGCGAGCCAGGCCTCCCGGGCGTGGCAGACCGCCGGTACTCTTGTTTCGCTCATGAGGCGCTCGAAGGCCCGATCCCGGAGCTCTGAGCCCCGACACACGGCTGACGCTGCTCCTAAAATGATCCGCATTCCGCTTGGGTGTCTTGGCCTCTGGCTGGCGTTCGTGTTGCCTCTCGTGTGGCTGGTGAGCATGTTGCTGTTGCTGTTGCTGTTGATGCTGGGCCTGGGGCTTGGGCGTCTGTCCCACGAAGCTCTGCATGTTCATCATCTCCTCGGCCAGCTGCACCAGCTCGCCCTTCTCTACACGCTCTTTCTCGAGCATGCTTCGAAGCTGCTCGTTATCTCGTTGGACCGTCTGCACCACCGCCTCCAGCCGTTGTATATCCGCATTGAGTTCCTTGATAGCTGCACTGTCACGCACAGCTTGCGCCCTGCGCTCATCAGCCTCGGCACTGTCGGGCTCAACCTTGGTCATAGTTGCGTCCCTGCCCACGCGTAACCGCTCGTTTTCCTCGCAGAGCTCCTCAATCTTACCCTCAAGCTCACGAACTCGCTTCTCCCATCGAGTCTCGTAAGATTTCTTCAGAGCAGTGACCTTGGACTCGTGCTTGCTCTTATATAGTGCGTGTAGCTCACGAGCTACGCGCTCGACAGCAAGCTCGACTTCGTGGTTGGATGAGCTTGGGCTCATAGGCTTCTCAGGTGATGACTTCTCAGTATCTTTGCCGGCACGCATTCCAGCCATCTTGCTTTCAGCTTCCTGGTGCATCATCTCCGCCGCTTCCCGCCGCTTCTCACTTTCTTCCAGTTTCTGCTCCAGCTCTTCTTGCTCCTTTTGGCTCAAGCCAATTTCTTCCTTGGCCTTTCGCAAAACACTCTCCATCTCACGTCCTCGGTTCTCCCAGCCTTCCTTTTCAACTGCAAGTTGCTCCTTGAGGCCGCGTTCCTCGCGAAGCTGCTCCAAAGATTCGCCTACACGTTTCTCTGCATCGCCGACGGCAGCCTTGAGTGACTGAACCTCGGCTTCCTTGCCACTCAGAGAAGCCTTAAGGGAGCTGATCTCAGACAAAAAGTTTGATTTTAGAGACTCCAGCTCCCTGGGAGTGATGCTAGGGACACTACGAGGTGTTGGCATCGGGGGAATATCAAAGTCGATGAGATTGGCGAATTGACGGGAAGGGGTAGCAGCCACACTTGGGGTCGTTCGAGAGGGCGAGAAACTTCCCTTTGAAGGAGTCTTTTGAGGGAATCGCATTTGCTCTGTAAAGTCGAGGAGATTCGTTGTGTTTCCAGACTCTCGCATAGACATGGGCCGAGGAGTTCGGGACGGTGATCGATCAACCTTTCTACTAGCTCGAGGAGTGAGACCGCCAGCATCAGAATGTTTGGTAGGAGTCTGTCCCAGTTTTGCGAACATGGTCAAGTTTGGTACAGCGGAAAAGGTGCTGAATGTGCTGGTCATGGTATCATCAGGACACGAGGATTCGTCCACGTCCATCTGCGCCGGGATATTGACGTTGACAGTGCCGGCCGTCAGGTCCATCTCATCGTTGTCATCGTCCAGCACACTTTGCTCGTCTTCAAAGATGTCGATGGCGCGCTGCAGGCCCTCGTTCTGGCGCACCGCGTCCTCCAAGCTCATGGTTCTCTCGTGCGTCGCGCGTGGCGTATCGATCGGGTTGCTGACCTTAACAGGAAACCGTTTTTCGGGAGATACCTTGCGTGGACTGCGGGCGGCTGGACCAAGTCTCTCGCTTGTTCTGGCGTCCCTGGTTTCTCGCTGGTCGGTAAGAATCTTTAGCGGGGAGAGGGTCACGCCAGAGAGGACACGCGAGTGTCGCGACTTTGAGGGCAGTAGGTTCTCCTGATCGGAGAGCGCAGTGTCGTTAACAGTAGACACAAAGGGCGAAGACCCTTGCGAGCGCTCGCTGTGGGCGTCTGAAGATACAGAGACAGCTCGCACCTCGTAGCTATCGCAACGTTTGACGGTAGCTGGAGTGTGGATGTTGAGCGTCGATTCCTGGGCGGGTGATAGAGGCATTTCCATTGTGATGCACGCTGAAACCAAAAGCAAAAGTCAATCAAAGAAGCTGAGCGCTGATGAATGAAGACGAAGATTGTTGTTCTTATTTGCCAGTGTTGTAAATAGGTAAGAGGCCAAGACCAAACGGTGTTTTACAAGCTAAGACCAAACAAATAAAGCACTTCGTGTTGGCCCGACAACTAAATCATGGCCGATCACGTGAGGCGTTGACTGTCCTCAAACCCGATGTGAGTTTACACATGCGTCGTGCATGTCACAGAAACATAATCGGGGCTTAGCCTCGCAAGGATCTTGTTAAGGAACAAGTCCGGTGGCGTGCCATGCTGCAGGTGAAAAAGCCCATCTAGCACGTCTACCTGGTGCACTATCAGGTGCACGAGAGAAGTGTATATGTGCCACCTACGGAGTACATCAGGCACCATCAACTATCAAGGCACGCCCCTGAACAACATCATTGTGTACTGTTGGAATCAAATCTCGTCATGCGTTCATAAAGTCAATTCGTCTGACCCAAACTCTCTAACTGTATCGAGTCTCGGAAAAAACAGCTTTTATTGTCCTTCATAATTCGTTACCTAGTAAAGCAACATTTCCAAAACACACCATCTTGGCCGCTTTTGAATAATAGCGCAAGATTCAAAGAAGTGAAGAGGGAGAGGAAAAACGTGTAAAAAGTCATAAAGTCGTCATCAAGAAGTGTCCCCAGCTCGTCTCTCATACTAGACCGCCATCCGTACGGCGGCTTGTCAAGGTAATGAGAAAGCTAATAGCATGGGTCCGCCCCGAACTCATCGTACCCGCCTGAGGATCATTACAGGCAGTGCTGTCTCTCATCCCATGCACTCGTGTCGTATCTCGGAGCAGTCCGTAGAAAGGGAAAAGCTTGTTGCAGTGGTTCCCTCAAGAGGGAAATTAAGACCTCCATGCACAACGTGACTCATCAGCCATGTACATCCGTGACAGGGCATGTTAAGGTAACAGAGAATCGGAAGTCGTATCGTGAACTCGTCAGCGTTATCTTTTGATCGAATGTTTGTGCCGATAAGCCTTTTTCTGCGCATACCCGGAAAAGAAAATGCAAGAAAAAAAAAGTCATGAGAAGAAACTTTCAAGGAATGTGTTGCTGCGCCATTATCCAAAATAACAACTGCGCATCCCGAGTGTCAGATCAAGGCCAGCATAAGGACACTACCGCCTCTCCAAATGGTAGCGGCAGTGAAGGCTCGAGGAACGAGATCAAGATCACGGCTATAATCAGTCCTATTGCCTTCGAGGAGCACCGACAGCAGAGGCAGGTCGCGACATTGCATCATACGCAGGGGCTGGGACTGTTGTCTCCATCATCGTCTTGCGTCGCTTCAAGTCGAGGTTTCCCATGGAACCAGGCCCGTTCGGCGCAGCCCTGGGCAGATCGTCGTCATCATCGCGACCTCGCTTGAGCATACCTGAACCTCCATTCATAATCGGAGGCTGAGGAGCGTAGCCATTGGGCATTCCAGACATGTCGGCGGCGGGAACATAAACATCATTAGCAGGCGCACCATTGGGCGCAGCCCGATCATTACTCATGACGTTGTAAAGATTGCTTGTGGTTTGCTGGACGCGGGGAGGAGTGTTGTATCCAGCATTGTGATAGTAAGGCTGCGTGGGAGCTGTAGTCCTCGGTGTTGCTCGTCCAGACGGGGGGTGATGATTGGGGGAGCCCGTCATCTCTGCCGAGAGATGGGCATCGTTGGTCAGAGCTCCAACACCAGGGGCCGTGTAGTTGTAGTTGTTGCGGCTGCCATCATAATTGTCATGAGTGTACTCGGCATCGTGATCGTGCTCTGCCTCATCTTCGCCAGCGTGCTGTTGGGTCGATTGATCCGACTGAAGCATTCCGCTAGGAGGCTTGTTGTCATGCTGCTCACTGGTAGACTCGGAGATCGACGGCCGACTTGCAGGCGGGGCCATGTCGTTCTTCTGGTAAGGGTGGGGATGCCCGTATATCCGATCCTGAGGGTTAGCGGCCGACGTCTGGTAGGGTGATTGCTGCGAGTGCGGATGATACATGGGACGCGAGTTGTCATACGACTGGTTGCCAGAGCCATAGTTCTGCATGTTCTGAAGAGAGTTGCCAGGCGGCGTGGTAGCTGGGGTAGTTGGCATTGAGCGCGCATTGTTAAGGCCCGTATCAATGGTCATTGGGTTGGTACCTTGGGGCCCGTTCATTCCCTGTCCCGACCAATTGAAGCTGTCTGAAGTTCCCATGCTTCCCATCACGCTAGAGGCACTTGTCGGCGGGGTCGGGAATGTGTGAGCCCGGTCGAGTGAGGGACGCCCCATACTGCTGTGAGAAGGCACCTGGGATTGAGGACCGGGAAGGGGCATGGGGTGCTGGCTGATTGAAGGCAGGCCAGGATGGCTTCGTGATCCGTTGGTTGAATCCTGTGTCAATTTTCTACGCTCAGCGGCGGCCATGACTTGGGTAGTCCGGCTCTGGTTCGCAGGGTGGTACAGGAGAGCGCCGATGTTTTGGACAAACAAGGGATACAGTAGCTCTGTAATCTTTTCCTTGTTGGCAAAGTCAAGTGCACGATCATAGGGAATCCTGAAGATGCGTTAGTGGTCACTCCGATGTCTCATACATAATCAGTACACACCAGACACCCTTTAGATGCATCGGGCCAATTTTCACCACATGCCGGATCTTTTCGCTCTTTAGAATGCCGTCTCGTCGACCTCGCGTCATACCGGCAACGTTTAGAAGTTTTGTACCATTGATCATATGGTTATCTGGGTAAAGTTAGTGAGCTTGCTGTTGCTGTCGATGCCCAAAATGAGTTCTTACCTTCTCGCCGGGCAACACAAATACCTCGAGCCTCGACCTGAAAACAGAGACTACCCTCGTCTTCCCAGAGTGTGGCAGTAACACGAGGCCTCATTCCAGGCGGAGACTGCTGACCTGTGGTATCAAACCCCTGGTATTGGCCCTGCATAGTTCCCTGAGCGGGACTTGGTAGAGGAAGCACATTCTGGGGAGTGCCCATAGGGTTTGAGACAGAGGGTGCGGCGCTCGGGGGCGAAGTCAATCCGTTGCTCGCATAGCCATAGTGGTTATAGGGAGCTGAGGCTGTATACTGAGCGGGCCCGGGTTGCAACAATGTCGATTGTTGCTGACCATAGTGGCTCATAGCTCCCGAGGTCACAGTCTGAGGCGGAGGTGCCTGGCCCGCAGACATTTGCTGCTGGTAGTACATCTCTGGATGGCCCTGATTCATCGCGTCGTAGTTGGCGATGGTGGTCGAAGGACCTGTAATGGCGTTGATGGGCAAGTGCGGAGAGGGGGTTTTTGGACCGTTGGAAGAGGCGACCGAGGTGTAGGAGGATTGCGAACCCGAGTGGGAGCCGATCGACGAGGCAATGGAGCTGACCCGAGGCGACGAAGTACCCGATTGAACCTGACCCGGCGGACGAAGCGGGAGGGACGGCAATCTCTCGCTAGTCATATACAATGAACGCTGGGCGGCTTGAGGGTTAAAGCAGGACTCGTCGAAGTGACCCCGGGCCTGCACTTCTGAGATGGACGGTAAATCCAGTTCTCCGGTATTGCCCTAGATCAAGGCGGAGGAAAGGAAAAAAGAGGTAGACGGCAAAGAAAGAAAAAAAAATTGAAGAGGTCGGTGGAGTCGTGAAGACGAAAGGAAAAAAAGGACGAAGAAGAGCAGCACCTCTCCGGGGATGGTGTTCTTTTTGGCGGCGGTGGTGCTGCTGGTGCTTCTTGGTGGTGAGAGGAACAACCGAACCTAGAGGAGGAGAAGAGGCAGGCCAGGTACGTATCCTGAGTATCCGTCAAGATGTACAGTACCTGCGGTACAGTACAGCAATTGCTCACGGGAGGAGTGAGATGGCAAGACGACCAGGGTCCCGCAATAGAAGTTGCAGGGAACGACTGGGCAGGCCAGGGTGAGGCTAGCCTAGACAAGGTCAGGATGGGGGAACAGAAGAAGAGGGAGTGGGGGGAAAGGGAGGAGGGCGTGGATACTGTAAGTGTGGATGCCAAATGTGGATGTGGGATGTGGACGTGGCAGATGGCGGGAGGATGATGGAAAAGCCCTGTGCTGTTGAGCGCGAGAACAGAGCCAGTAATTCGAGCGATTCCGCTGCTGGGATAATCGTGATAAACTGGATGAGAGAGAGTGAGAGAGCCCTTGACGCCGGGCCGGGGGGAGAAGATGGCCCTTTATGAAGATACCTAATTCCCCAGTAAGGTGGGGGAAAGAAGCATCGAGGGCGCAAAAGGATAAAGAGTGTCTCGAAACTTCTCGAGGATATGGATATATTAAACTCTTGAGACCTGTGCGGCTTTTCCTCGATATGGGCAACGTATTCCTAATTTTGAGGCTCTTCTCCCTCGCCGTCATGACATGGCAGTACCTTATCCTCTCCAATACTCACTCAAACTTTGAGGGCGAGGGCTTTATCGGCCACGCGCCCCGGGTGGCTTTCGCCAAAGGTTTCGGTTTTGGGCGTCGTCGGTTGGCCTAGGTTATTTCTCCATTTAGGTACCCCATCGAGTTGCCAGTGGGGGGCGGTGCAAAGGGTGTGAGAAGTCTGATATCAAGTCGAATTCGCGAATAGAGCCGAGCGATGACAGACAAACCCAGGCCTAATTGACTTCTAAGCTTCATGGCGATATCGGGTGTTTTCATTGTTATTCATATCTTCCTTTTCTCGGTTTGTTTTCGCCTCTGTGGACTCGCATCGCGTTGGCCTACTTTTGCACCCTGGCTGGAGGGAGGTGTTTTGGTGAGGATCCAAGGACTACTGTGATCTAGGCCCGTACTGTGCTTGGCTCGGATCGAAAATACTGTCTAGAGGCTGGATCTCGCGTTTCTGGCCTTTGATATCTTTCTTTAGATGGAGTCGAGCGGGCCACACTCAAAAACCGCTTGTAATGTTTCTTTCCCATCCTGCCATCCCCCACCGTTATCAGAAGAAACGCTCCACAGTCGGATGCGCACTGGTCGCTCTCCTGTCAACGCACAACAGAACCAGGGACCTTCCAGCTCGCATCCAGCACGCAAACTCGGTGGATGAGGGACAATCTGGAGGGCCCTGGAGGTCCTGAGACGCCCTGAACCAGCCAAAGAACGTCCGTAGCTGCCCATGGTGGGTGGTGCGAGGGGCGTGCCGACATGGGCCCTTCGACAGGGTGTAACTACGGGCAGCGTCGTACCGGGCGGGGGGGCCCAGGTGTGTTGAGCGGAGGAAGGTTGATGATCATGGGAGTTTTGATGGTTGAAGCTGGGCGGTTGCGAGGCCTTTGACTGGGGTACCCCCTGGATAGAGGATCGGTCACAGCTGTTACAGGGGCCACGGGGCGGCCAGGGCTGGGCTACAGCGTGCAGGGAACCTAGAATCCCGGGGGCAGACGGGAGCGATGCTTGGTGGCATTGCCCCCTGACAGCTCCGCTCACTCGCGCCAACACCGCAGCGCACCCACTGGGCAGCATCCGCTCGATGCGATGGATGGACGGGATGGGACCTGAAATAAAGCCCGCACATAAGAAACTCACAGTCTCGGATCAAGAGTCATATCATCAAGATGGACGATTCTAAAGGTGTGTTAACAGCATATACTTTCCTGGTGCGTCTCTTTTCTCTCTCACGAAAGTCTTGAATTGCCGCGCGGCTCTTGCAAAGTTTTCATCAAGAGAACAGATCTCCTGCAAGGACCACATTCAATCAGAGATGTACGTAGATTGGAGATTTTTTATGTCAACCTCCCTGAGTGGCCTCGCCTGGGGCTGGAAGGCTAAAGCCGGGACATGGGACATGGGGTTGGGCGCTTGATACCAGGTCGGTTTCCCTTTCTTTGCTTTTTCCATTCTTCGACATGGCCTCGGTCTTGTGCGCTTTGTTCATCCCTCTCTGCCCGGCGTGTCGCGGCTGAGCTCAACTTGCTGCTGGGCTGGACTTGTCTGCTTCATTGCGCTAAGCTACGGTTCTGGTTGCTTTTGTGTCGCGTCATTATGTGTGGGCTGTGTGGGTTTGGATATCTGGTTGTGTTATTGCGCCTGTGTCGTGTCGTGTCAGTGTCGTGTCATGTGCTATGTGTTGCGCTGTCGTGTTGTGTTGTTGTGTGCGCTCTTGTTTCTCTGACGCTATTCGTCCATCCGAGTTCTCTTCCTCTCGCGCTCTCCTTCCTTCTAGCTCCTAGTTGCGGCACAGCACTGTGCTAGCCAAGGGCGCTCCAGTACCGGGTACTATTCCGTAGTTGAACCAAGACGGCTGAGCTGGATCCTGGAGATGGTCCAAGAAGAGACGAGAGAAACAAACGGCAACAGAGTTCGCGCCGCGCTTCCGATGTTTCGGGCCTCTAATCGGAATTTTCCTACTACGTTGGTTTGCGATTTACAGTCTCAACGGCGCGCCAGCCCAGGACGGCACCGTTGCTTTGGGTTACCTCTGCTGCGTCAAGTGCCGGAATACTGTAGCTTGTGCACCACTGTTTCTCATGTGCAACTACCGATGCTTCGTATCGAGAAAGTTGAGAAACCAAGCAATATAGTGTGAAAGCTCCAACAGACAGGTACACCTGCAGACTATCTGTAGAGGCGGAGGGCTTCGCATGCTTGCGCAGGAACCACCGCCCGTTGAAGAGACGAGACTTTCATGGTCGTCGAGTATCCCGAGTTCCTAAAGCACTAATGGGTTCCCACTTGACGACTGGCCTCTCCTAGTCCCGTCGTCTTCGTCACCGCCAGCCTCCTCCAACGCTGGTTAGCGGTGGTTCCCAGATGACTGACTGGACTGAGCGAAATATGACCACATCCCGGTCGCTGGATCTTGACCACAATCGTGCCAGCCGGCGCCCGCTGGTGCGGAGGTCCAAGGGCTTGTGGCCCGTGATTCATGGGTCGTCGCCCGAAGTGGCCGGATTTCCTCTCCAAGACTAGGATGCTGGGACAAGCACCACAAAGGCCACGACGCCGCTGGCGCTGGCGCTGGCGTTGGCGCTGACTTACCGGCAAAGGCTTTCTGTCTCTGAGCACTGGCTCAACTTATCAACTTCGAGGCTGGTCGGACCCGCCAACAAGCCTCACACAGCGAGACACAAGAGACCCAGGCGCGCACAGTGCCAACGCGGTAGCTAGCTAAAAGCAAGTTGATCACCTACAGAACAAAATCTCTGCTATTCCCGACCCATGACCGCGTGTCTGAAGTTGCGCTGTGGCGGTCTCAATGAGCCACTTGCTAGAAATCATGTCTCACCTCATTCCGCTGTCCTCGGTTTGTCTCTGCTTCCCGATTGCGTCTCCCTTGGCAGAGTCTCGGCAACAGTGGACTCGGGAGGCCATGAGGAGCTTGTCTAGACCCTGAGAAATTTGATCTTTTTGTTGAGTCCTGTACAATTGGCGGTTGCTCGAGCTCATTCAAAGTTCGATGGACTTGGTGACTAAGTCCACTCCGTTGCCAAAACTCGGGAACCGGTCAGCCACCCGAATGTCCAAGACATGTGAAGCGTCTGTACTCGGTACAGTATACAAACGCGTAGGGGACATTCATGTTTGCTTCCCTGGCCTTTGTACGGAGTACCTATCACATCAATGAACGAGGTGCCACCACTTGGCCGCCTCTCACGTCAATTGCTCTCGCGCATTGGTGTTCGCCGGGGCAGCGCAATTGGCTTTTTCGTTTGACCGACATTCATTGCTGTTGCTTATAGATCAAACACCGGACATCGAACCAAGCTGTGCTTGTGGTTTAGAGTGTATTCGTTTATCACTCTTTCAACGAAGAGGAACAGCACCCCAGCTTTGCAGACCAGGTAGCAACTCGTCGTCAAAGCCGAAGGGGTCCACCGGAACTGGTCGGTGCCATCATAACCGGGGTTCTCGTCTGTGGGTGGGGGACTTGATCAGTGATGAGAAGGACCTTGACCGACCTCCGGTTTTTCGTCAAAGTGAGGTACGTAGTCTAGTGCTCGGACATGGAACGGCCGCTATCACCGGTGAGTTTGGGTCCTTCTAATCAAAATTGATCGCAGGATGACTTTTGCGAGGAATTGTTCTATGAGGTCAAGTGGGCTTGGTTATAACAAGCTTCATGTTTCTGTAGATCTCATGCTGCTCATCTAGCATAGCATGACAGACAGAGGGGATACCCTACTTACGCACCGTTGACCGCACGGGTATGCAAGATGCATAAGTGCTACCAGGGTAGACGTGACAGGGCCTGGCACTCGTGGGGTGCATGCACACACAAGAAGAGGCCGGTCCCGGAAGATGTGCATAAGTGTATGTACGATGTTCTTCAGTGCAGATGACACACATTCTAGCCACGAGGCTGATTGCGGGTTGAAAAGTTGATAATCGACAATGGGTTTCCATACCTCGACCTCCAGAGTCGTGGTTCCGACGTTCACAAGCATACAGTACTGTGCAATTCCACCATGTCTGAGCGATCGCGGGGAAGAACAATGGGGGACTTAAAATCCAACCGTACGAGTCTCCACTTGCTTAGAGTTCGCACTCCACTCAAGACGGCCATTGTTACCTTCCCAGTTCAGTACGGCAGCCAGTAGCCAGGCAGCAATGTTTTCCGAAACCTCGGCGAGGGCATCACCACATGATATCCCGTCATCACATCTTCAGTGCGAATCCTACTCCTACTAACGCTGGCGATCAAAAGAGTCTCAAATAGTAAGCTCTCGTTTATTTGACAAGTATGATTTTGATCCATCGAGAAATTGTAGACCCCAAGGGTGTATCAACATCACTACGGCCAGCAAAGGAAGAGGCTGGTGTTCTATCTACCATCAACACCCCACACCGGGTTGCCCGATCAAGGCGATGGCGAAGGGTAACGTTAACTAATAGGACATTTTATCAATTTCGGCCGACCAGACACCTCTTTTGGTCCAGCCCCCTGCGATCAGTAAGCAGAAGGCTGGTTCGAGGCCACGCCCCATGAGAAACATTACCTTGCTCTCCGAGAAAGAGAAGATGTCATGAGCTCCTGTTTGAGGAAACGTAAGTCAGTTATGTATCATGAACAGCGACGAATAAAGCCCCTCAATCGAGATGATCTAGCATTTTGCATTGCGTCAAAGACACGCAGCTAAACGGTGCTGCAAGAGACGCTGATTGCATTTCCAGAAGTTTACCCTGAGCCAGGGGCCAGTCAACCATGTCGGCATCAAAGGCCGGGGCGCATCGCATTTCCGTGCCACTACAGAAAAGGCACCTAGCCATGCTACGTATGTACGTGCTGCAGCAGCTCCGTGGGGACCATGTGTCTGAATGCAAGATTCCGCCGCGACTAATTAGAGCAACACTCAAGCCAGCAAGGGAGGGCGGCTACAGGCTACATAGGGTGGTTGGGAGTGGAGGATCAAGAGCAGTCGAGAACCCGTCAGTAGATCCTGTCTCGCGGATGACGAAAACCGAAGCGGACAAAAACAAGGAGTGTGGCCGAAGGATCTTCCCTTGCCGGACATTATCGCGCGAGGTCGGGAGTTTATCCAGTATGATGCGATGGATCTCGTAACAGCCAGAAAAAATAAACATCACGATACTCAAGGTACAAGATGATCTAGACGTTCTCACGGACCAGTTGAACAAGAGGCTGGCCCATGCCTCGAATTAATGCAGGTACCCATGCTTATACATAGACAAGTCTGGCTTAACGGAACTTGAGAATGAACTTGGTTCTCCATCTGTATAGCATTCGATCCTTGTCTTGATACGCTTGAAAGTCATCGGCTGTCGTGCATCCAAGATCTCAATTACTACAGTACATACCTTCCACCAGCACGTTTCTTCTGCTTTCTCCCCTTCACAAGGAAGAACAGATAATATTAAAAATAGTACGGAGTAGTACCTACGTTCTCGCGTCAAAGTCTGTCTTCACCATGTGTTGTCGAGCCGAGGTCGAAAACACGACAAAGAAGGAGCAGGCGGCGCGCACTGTAGCAGGGAAGGTAAAGGTACCGGTACTTCGTGCCGAAACCCCCGATCTCCCGGGCCGTCTCCTAACTTAACTCCACCACGATCACCTCTGTCCGTAACTTCAATCCACCTCACCTATCAAACAACCAGGCTAGGATGTCGTTCTATAATATCAGAAGTTTCTACCATCAAAGGCCTTTGCAATCGGCCATTACAATCTAATCTAGAATCATGCACTCTGTGCTGATCGACTACTATGTTAGTACGTAGGACTTCCCTCCATCTTCAGGGATTACTCTCGAGCTCTCGGCCGTTGATTGAGCTAGCAGGGTTGTGGAGTAAGAGCGTTTTTTCTTCTCCCCTCTCAACACCAGGCGAGTTGACGTGATTGGTTGGCTCTCTCCATTCTTTTTTTTTCTTTGGCGGTACATCCCAATCTCATCATCCGTCCAGAGCGATTCTCACACTGATACTATCAAGATCAGGCACGCTCTTCTCGGGGCTAAATGGAGTGTCGCGTCTAATGTAAGGTAGGGACAGGTTGACAGCTGGCTGCTCCCGACTGGCTGCATCAAATTGCCCAGCACGTTTCAATGGAGGACACATGTTCAGCCACGCTGAATGGATGGCTCGAGTTTCTCAAGAAGCCTCCTTCTATCCTTGATCTAGGCTTCTTGTCTCACTATAGCACGAGTTACCGGGGTGTCTTGAGACAGGACAGACAATGTACTTGAGAGACAACGACACCCCCGAGTTACCAGCCCCTCGACAACCCTCGAGCCCGTCCAGCCTCCCCGTCTCATCGACATACGGATACATCGAGGAGACATAGATTAACAGACACCAACAGCCCCACCTCGATCGATTGAGGCTTTTCATTCCTCTCCCAAAATCCTCGTTCCATTGTGGCCGGAATCGCCCGTTTGGCTTGCTTTTCGCACCTGGTCCTGATGAAGCATCGCGAAACCAAGTCAAAAGAGAAGTCGTTGCTTTTTCCTAGGCTTGGTCGTACCATGATGTTTTGCCAGCCAGCCGCTAGCCCGCAACGTCCCAGCATGCGAAAGGGGATATTGACTCTCGATGATAAGCAAGCAGCCGGACGCCCGAAGAACTATTGACAGCGGCTTTTTACCGTTGAAGGCTCATAAACCATGTCCCGGCCTGACATCGTGTAAAAACGGACTCGCGTCGGAGCCTCAACTTGTGCAGTTTTCACGAATTGATTCATGAGACATCCCCTCAGTTGACTTAAACTCCAGCACACGTTCCTATCCACAGGGCCGATTGACTCAGGACTCGGGCTCTACTCCCATGCTCAACTACCTTGTCAGATGATAGGACTTTCCACAGTCGGCTATTGGAGCATTACCTAGAACTCCGACTATGTTATTAGAATTTGTTCTAACAAAAGCCTGCTGTGGAGAGTTACTCAGGTCCTCATCGGCCACGAGTTTCAGGACAACCCGGCCATCCGCGAGGACAGATCTAAGCCAGACTCGAGACCATCAGACCATGTTCAACAAATTGTATGTGCCATTCATAGCTTTTACGTCGACCTCGGAACCCAGCACATGATGGCAATAGATTAATACTCCATCTAGCCAGCGCATGCAATGGGCACTATGGACGCGCGAGGCCCCGGATTAGACACGATGTTCATCCAACGCTCCCCCTGCTCGATAGGTCTCACTCCCCGCCTCGACTTGACTTGTCTCAGCCCACCGAAAAACAATCCGGATACGAAACGCTTCAATCATCATGTCTACCTGCACCCAGACGTCAGTTTGCTTCAGTCTGAATCGCCTCGTGGCGTGATGGATGCATCCCCCCCGTCGTCATCAGTGATGCCCATGTCCATGTCTCTGCAAGCCCCAGAAGGGCTGATGCTTCTTTTGCCCATCGATTCAACTTCCCCTCGAGAAGCTACAGTCCCTGCAGCCGCCCTCTTTCCCGGCCAGCAGGGGTGGCAGGGGAATCATGTTGGCTTGAGCACTCGCATGTCTGCACAGCGGCTATGTACTGTAGTGCATGGTTAAAACACGACCAATGAGCGTTGCAGCAAGATCGGGAAGAATGAGCATGGATCTCTACTGGGACGTTTCAGCGACCCCCAGCCGTTTGCTAGATAGAGCACGAGCCATTCGAGTCTGGGCTGCTGTCGCTTTGTCCCGGCCACCTTGAGGAACGCAAGGGCCAAGAATTAGCGAGCCAAGTCGCCACATTTGCCTCCTAGGGCCTTAGGGCCATCTGATTCCTAGCACACCGGTGCTCGTTAGCCAGCTCTGGGTGGAGGAACCTGGCGTTAGCGTACCCGTTCGTCTCTGTCAGATGCGAGATGGCACAGTGAGAAGAGCAGCCAAGGACGGAGTCGTTGGGCTGATGAGTGCTGACAAAAGTGCCCACCAGGACTGGCCATGTTATTCGGTTTTCGGGCTTGCTCTCCGGCCGAGATGCAACTTCATTTGCACTCTCATCGGGACATCTCAGGTCCTAGCTAGGCGGAGCAAGGACCGAGGCATGTGTCTGTGCCTTCAGGCCGCACATCGTGCATCGGCGGCGGTTCACAGGCAGAACAGGACATCCGGCTCGCTTTGAGGGCGACGAGGATAGACATTCACCAGACTGCCGAGCCATGTACCGCCGGGCCGACCTTCTCTCAATGATCTATCGTCGATGCTAGTCTGGTCCACGAGCTGGCTGATTACAGTAGAAGCCGTGACGGCTCTGCTCTGGGCCGGTCACTGAAGATCAACCCAATGAGCGCCTACCACGTCTCTGGCACACCACCACGATTACAAATCGGCGACCATTACCACCCTAATAGCCAGCGCGAAGCTCGATAGGCTCCGGGGTCATCAGGTTCGACTTCAATTGACTGATTGAGTTGCGGACCCTTTGATCTATTTTGGTGTATAGTCGACTCAGCTGTTCGAGCTTGCTATGCGAGATATCCAGGCGAGGATCTTCAACTCTAAAGTCGTCTTGGCCATGAGGGGAGCCATGGCGAGTTGCCGGGGATAGCGACCGGACCACGTTCCAGAGAATGAGCATTCACTATTAGGGCACGGTTGAAGTCATCTTTGCGACGATAACTAACTCCCTGTTATTGCCAACACGGCGCGGCGTTAAGCTGGGGGAGAGAAACGGCTCCGGGATATTTCGCCAGCCCTGCAACGGTGCCATTCACAACCCCGGTCTCCCGAGCTCGGGGCTTTGTCCACATACTGCCGCTGCGCTTCTCAATCCCCAGATGCGATCTCGCAGCGCTTAGTGCGCTCCTGTGCTTTGCCCTCCAGCCAGGCCTGCCTGGAGATCTGACCTTTGCTTGCATGCGCGTCGAGCTCTACGTGCCTACATCAGCTATTCGTTTTAGGTCCTCAGCAGTACTCACGGCCTTCTTCTCGATAGCCTTCAGAATCACGTTGACAAGGGCATGAGGATGGCTTTCCGTTCTCTGTGCCCCGATGAGTGCTCTTTGAGGCCTAGTGCACCTCTCACCGCTACTCTCTCGTCCGAGTGTACCTTTCAGGTGTGAGTGAGAGGTACCGGCTTTAGGACAACACCCTCCCTTGCGTGGCTAAACAGGGCACCCTAGCAGACGGGAGGGGCCAAGATAACGGCACCACTTCGTTGCCAGCTCACTTGGTCGCCCCCGCTCGGCCAAGTCGAAACAGATCTTGGGGGTAGCAGCCAACGAAAGCCATCGGCGGGTGCGTCGCTCCCTTGTCAGCGTGCTGGAAGTTTGATGGGTAGGTAGCATGTACTCCGCACCCGCTAGTGGAGATCCATGAGGGCATCATTCAAGAAACGGAGACGAAAAGGCAGCTGTGCGACCCAAGCTGCTCTCATCGAGATATTGCAGGATCGCATCATGGTTCTTGCTGGCGATAGATGAAGTGCTATGGCTCACGGAGCTAGGTTTCACACCAAAACACAGCAAAGGCTCAGACCGGACGAGCTCTGACTGCAATTCTAATCCGACATTGAAGAAGACATGTACAACGAACAAGAGGCTATGAACGAGGAGCTAGCCGTGACTTGCCCACTACATTAGCCTTCCCGCGCAACTCGCAGCGGGGTGTAGGAGGGTTGGGGGACAACGACATGGTTATCCACCTGCCAACTAATGTATGTGCAAGGAGCCCTCATGCACGCGGGCATGCAGGACAACTGTGGTTATTATGTACGGATATGTAGGCTGAGGGGACGCCAGAGAAGCCCTTCGGCCGGCTTTAGAGCCTATCTGCTCAAGACACATGCTCGACACTGGTGTATGAGGAAATACTATTGAGCACTCGGGACATAACGTATCTGCTGACAATCCGGGCTACATCCTAGCAACAACCAGGGTGGAGAGGACCAGGTAGTCAACAGGGCCAGCGGCAGAACAACACGGTTGATCAGACGGAGAGGGAAGGGGTGTTGGATGAAGCAAACGACCGCCGTACCCTGGCCATGTGTCCGCTAGGCCCATGCATGGCAGAGAAGAAGAAGGGATTACGGATACAGGATGTAAGGATGCTGCTATCCGCGATGCAAAGCCTGACTACACAGCATCCTCGCGACAGTTAATCGTGTCTAATGTCCAGAGAAGGGAGTTTCAATAGGCTCAGGAGATGTATTGACCGTACTCCGTACAGTATGTGGCTGCAGGTATGATCCGCATACGTGCAGACAGAGGTGCTAGAACTGGAAGGGGAAGCTGTACAGTACAGGAGCTGGGGGGTTGGTGGCAATCCACCTCTACGTACGGAGTATCAGAAGGGCGATTGTCGCGAACGCCTCGTCTCTATCCTGGCAAGTGAGAGCTGGGGGGGGCGAAGTCCGGGAGGGGTCCAAAGCAAGCTCGGCCGGAGGTTGGATGTCCCTGGTGTTGAAGATGAGGGGCTGGGCAAGTCATGGCGAGGTTGAAGGGGGAGACAAGAGGAATCATCCGGTGCCATGGAGGGAAGTTCTCCAGCTGACAGACACGGGCTGCCAGATTGTTATGGATCAGACTAGGGAGGGATATCACAGGGAGCATTATCGACCGTGTTCCTCGTTCCACTACGGAGTACTCCCTCTCTGGCTGCTGACTTACAACTCAGGGACCCCGTGTATTATTGCGCGAACGATCAGGGCAGATGCGTGACGGACGTCAAACACACATGGTAGCAGCAGAAACCGCCAATGCAGGGTTCAGAAAAGAGGAGCCACGGGACGGCCCACGTGTGCATAGGCGCGGTCAATCTTATTGATGGAAGCGATACGGAGTATAAGGGAGAGAGAAAGAATTGTCTGGCTCGAGCTTGACGACCAGAGACGGCGCCAACGGATTTCAAGCCTGCAAAGCAAAGACAGCGCTTACGTGATGATATACGCTGCCATGCCATGCCATGCCATGCCGCAGCCGCGCGCCGCCAGCAAGGGAGCGAGCGAGGCTATTTCGTCCGTCTGCGGCATGGCATATTTGCTGTCGAACTGACGCAGGCAGACCGAGGCAGGTCAGCCCTGCTGCACATCAGGATTGCAGCCGGTTGCTTTGCATGCATCTGACGACGGAGTGGAGAGATGTCCTGCGTCGAGACAGATTGGATGTGATGTGTGAGAGATCTTCGCTTGGAGCTGCTACGGTGACACAGACCAGTTTCGGCCATGGCGGTTTGTTTGGTTGGTTGGTGAAGTGAAAGGTCAGTCTGTGGCTGTGCTTGATACTGACGGGACTCGTATCGTGTGGTATAGGGTGTGATGTGATGAGTTGAGTCATCTAGGAGGGATCTAGTCTAGATCCAAGTGAAATGAGATGGATACTTGGTCAAGATTAGGGGTGACGTCTCCTTTCAGTCTTTATGAGGGTATGACCTGTGATGACACGCCTTAAGGACGCTTGGGCTTTGTTTGGGAGGCAAGTATTTGAGATGTCATGAATAACTAAAGTAAAGTATTGCTGGACTAAAAGGTGAGTCCAAGGTGGACGCGAAATGGGGTCTCATGTGACTACGCGTTTAAAGTGGGAGGGGCAATTCACAGGAGTCAAACAATAGACGTGGTTTGTCCCGCCTCGCACGCGCCAACGCGGGGATGACGACAAAGAAGAGGAGGCCATGAAAACACCTTTATCTGATCGAGTAGCCGCTCTTCCACGAGGAAGCTGCATCGAAACCTCAAACATCGAACTAGATCGTCAGCCTAGCCTCTCCAGACATGCCATCCCCTCCCAAGCCCCCCATCTTCAAGGCCGCACCGCCCGTCCACGGCGCCTCATTCGACCCCTGGAACTCATCATCAACAGGCCATCAGCGCCCGGAGAACCGTCCCGGCACCGGCTGGCGCGAGTCCCGCAGCCGCAAGCTCAACAGCCAGTTCCGGGGGGGCTCGGCGGGCGGCGAGCGTCTGAGCGACACGTGGGGCGCCGGTTCCGAGGACTTTGACGAGAAGCGCGGGGTGCTCGTGCCCAAGGCCGTCAGGGAGCGGGCGCAGCGGAGCGTGCGGGACATGCTCGTCCAGCCGGGCAAGATGCGCGAGAGCCTGGCGGGAGACGACGTGGAGAAGCGGAGGCGGGAGGACGAGGCTGAGACGTCGTCCCGGGGCATCTTTGACGGTGTGGTCGTCTACGTCAACGGGAGCACGTTTCCGCTCATCTCGGACCACAAGCTGAAGCACCTCCTCACCGAGCACGGCGGGCAGATGTCAATACACCTCGGACGGCGGCGCGTCACGCACGTCATCCTGGGGAGACCGGCCGGGAGCGGCGTCGGCGCCGGAGGGGGACTCGCCGGGGGGAAGCTGGAGAAGGAGATCCGCAAAGTGGGAGGATGCGGAGTCCAGTTTGTCGGTGCCGAATGGTGAGTGTGTCAAGTGGACTCCGGTACTACCTTGTTTGCCATGGCATGTGGCTAACACAGTCGATAGGATACTCGAAAGCCTCAAGGCCGGTAAGCGGCTGCCCGAGGCACGCTTCTCCCATACGAAAGTGGCACCTAAAGCCCAGGGGAGCGTCTACGGGCTGTTTTCAAAGCAGCCATCCAAGGAATGACTGCTCTCGCTTTGGGAGATTCGGGGGCTTTGTGTTACATCAAGGGGCATGATGCACACAAGAAGCACAACAACGCATCTGCATTCGACACCAAGGGAGGCTTTATTTGTATGAACGAGTGAACGGCTGAAGACCATGTGGAGTTGTTGGTTATTACGGTTACGGCATAGAACGTGAATAGTCCAGGTCCCCGCGGACAAGGAAGGTTATTTCAAACCGTACCATTGGTATGCATGCTTTATGTCTCTATCTCTTGATATCTAATGCTTGATCTCGGAGCCTCAAGCTCAGCAATATAGTGTTATTCACATAACGTTTCCGGGCCATAGCGGTCCACTCACTGAACCCCAAGCCGGCACCTACGCCTAGTACATCTCTGAGCCCTTGGAACACCCTATCGAACTGATCAAAGCTGCGAGGTAACAACAAGAGACATGCCTCCCACTGGTAGAGTATCCGGCCTTTTCGAACGTACTCTGCAAGATCTGGGCGACCCTTGAGCTCAAATTTGCAGGCGAAAGCCTCTTCGGTGACGGTGGGCACCGTGTCGCAGCGGTATAAGTCTTGGAGAGTGAACATAATATTGGGGGCTCTGAAGGCGCTGACTGGTGACATGACTTGAACCATACTCCAGTTAGAAATACCGGTAATCTTGAAGTTTTTGTCGACTAGTATGTTGTCTTGCGTGGAACAGGGGAACTGTAAATAGAACCTCTTGTTGTCATCTGCATCGAACGGCATGTACAATCTAGCCAGGTCGAGGAGAAACAAGGTGATGAGATAGGATATTTCTGCTGTTTTCCCATGCATTTCTTCGTCAACGATTCTTTTGAGCATGAGCTGCAGTCCTGTCATGTGGTATTCCCTCGCTGTCTCGAAAGGTCCGTAGGGATGGACTTGATAGCCCGACATGTCGATGACCATGGGGTCGACACACTGACCGACTGTCAATTTACGAAGAACGCAGATTGCTCCGAGGTAATTGAAGGGGTATTTGCTCAGCTCTATGTATATGTCGGCGAGCTGGTCCATGACATACTGTTTCTGGGCTCCCGTTGCAGATTCCCATGAGATGGGCTGGCCAGGCATATTATCCACCAGAAGATATCCAACGCCACAGGGGCTGCCATCTTCAGTCGACCAATCGTGCAATTTAGGTGCAGGAACACGGGTATTAAATAGAAATAAGAGAGTCGCAGCCTCGGTTCGCATGTAATGCTCCCGTAGTTCCTCTGGGGGCGAAGTAGCATTGAACCTGTAGATACGGGCAATCCAGTTGACTCCGTCACGAAACCTGATTGGAATGTGATAGTGTGTTTTTGTCATGATAGCGAGCTGGGTATCCGTATCAGCCTTTAATGGAGTAACGACACAAGGAACTCGGCGTATATGAGATGCTCGAGCCTGCAGCGCGGGAATGTCGAGCTTCTTCATCAGTCGCACGAGTTCACGAAGCTCCGCGTCTTGTTCCAAAGCCTCGTAGCCAGATGTTTCCTGCGACACAAACAAAGATTAGCGATTTCTTTTGGCTTCTTGCCAGAGCAAACTGACCCCTGGAGAAGGACAAGTGTGATATGGGTGACTGGCATGGTGGATACAAAAATGCCGCTCGCAGAGCTTGCAGCTACCATGATACCAATCGCAAGGCTTCTTGCACTTGGCTTCTGTGCAAGGCCAGAGAGGCATTGATAATGCTTGAGCGGGTGTCGAGGGATAGTGGAATGACGTTGAAGAGATACTGAAATCACTGGTAGCAAACCAAGTAGATGTTGATGTTGGATCTGAGTTGTCAAGAAAAGCCTCGAGGCCAGATCTCGAAGTTGTTTCAAGGGGGAATTCATGGGAAGGAACCATCTCGAATCGCAGTGGAAGTAGCCATGGGTGATCATGAGACAACAGTTGCCTGCAAGAACTACTAGCCTCTCACGCAGGTTACCGTCAGGCTGAAGGTTATACTTGCCAGCGTATAATATCTTAGGGACTCGAATACCAATATTTCATAGAATAGAAACTGCCGAACCTTCATGTGTCTCACCGTCATGCAAAGTCCTCGGGTCTTCTATAAAGTCATCGCTATTCACTAGTGCTGGGAAGGATCAACGTCCTTCGCTACCAGGCAGTGGGAGTAGTTAACAACTTACATCATTTATTGCAGGGTATGTACATGAGACTCGTCCTGAATCGCCGTGAGGGAGTACAGGGCTTTGATCGAACTGTCTGTTGATCTTATTTAAAGACGTGGCTATCCAGCCTTTGAACACTATACGCTATATATAGAAAAACTGGTCAATATATGTCCAAACTTACAGATAGCATCCGCTCGTATCCCATAAATAACAGAATAGACCCTGAAAGTAAACCAACCTGCTTTCCAGTTCTGTCCAGTTCTCTATCCGTTATAGGCGAGCCTTGATCATGCCGTCGACCTCTCCATGCCTGGCACCCATCCGCTGAAAATACTCGCCGATCTTAGCTCGAGCCACCTCCAGAGTAGACGCATCTTCTATAGTACTAGGCACTGTCACCTCTTTTACCAGGTCGCCGTGAACCGCATTCTCCACCATCTCCCTCAGCACACGTCGAATGATTTTTCCAGACCGGGTCTTGGGAATCATGCCCTGGCCTTGAACTATACCCCCTAGCGAAGCAATAGCACCGATTTGTCCGCGTACCAGGTTTTGTATCTCGCTGGCAATATATTGATCTGGGACCGCCGAGGTTGGATGATCCCGTACTGAAAGTGTGATAAACGCAAAGGGAAGCTGACCCTTGAGTGAGTCCGGGATTCCAATAACACATGCCTCGGCAACAAGTGGGTGCGACATAATGGCCTGCTCGAGCGATCCTGAGGAAATGTGAGCTCGAATTTAGCTAAAGAGAGACGTGAACCTCACCACTGGACAGCCGATGCGCGCTCACATTTAGCACATCGTCATTTCTTGCCATGACGTGGATATAACCTTGCTGATCTATCCAACCAGAGTCACCAGTATCAAGCCATTTGCCTTGAAACCTCTTCAGGTAGCCCTTCCAGAAGCGCTCTTCGTCCTGCCATAGTGTCCGGAAGCCTGTAGGGGCCAAAGGCATCGCGAGGACAATATTTCCCATGGATCCTTTTTCAACCTCGATGCCTTGGTCGTCAACGATGCGAACATCAAAGCCTGGCATGGCCTTGCCAGCACTACCAGCCTTCAGGTGAGGCGGAGGATGGTCTCGGATGTTTGTCTTGCGATGCTTGCCAGCGTGGGGGACAAGCGCACGCCCTGTGATAGGCGAGCCAACCTCTGTTGACCACCAGTTATCTACCACATGGGCATTGTCCGCGCAGTGTTTGCTCATGAGATTTTGGTACATCTCGATGAGAGTAGGCTCAGAACGCTCTCCGGCAAGAAAAAGACCTTTGAGGGTTTGAAGGCCCCCTCTTTGGCCAACTTCGGTGAAGAAGCGATTCTCCGGATCATCACGTTTGATGGCACGGAGGGCTGTGGGTGCCGTGAACATGGTGTTGACCTTGTATTCTTCAACAATGCGCCAGAAGGCAGACGCATCGGGAGTTCCGACGGGTTTACCCTCGTAAAGGACTGTTGCTGCGCCGGTGAGAAGAGGGCCATAGACGATATACGAATGACCAACGATCCAACCGATGTCGGAAGCAGTGAAGGACACACAGCCAGGACCATTTATGTTGAACAGGTAGCTGATGGAAAGGTGTAAACCGACGGCGTGGCCGCCAGCATCCCGCAACACCCCCTTGGGAGTTCCAGTGGTCCCAGAGGTATGAATGATGTAGACAGGATCGGTACTTTTTACGGGGACGCAGTCCGCTTTAACTCCGCGAGCATGGGCACTGTCTACTATACTCTGCCAGTCAAGCTGGCCAGCCTTGCGGTTAATGTTCCATGGGAGCTGATTTCGCTGCCATACGAGAACATTCTGGGGTTTGTGGATGGACAGGTCAATGGCCTCCTCCACTAGAGCCTTATAAGCAATCGGGGGCTTACTACCATCAATACCGCATGAGGCAGTTAGAATGGCGACAGGCTTGCATGCATCAATACGCTGAGCCAGGGCATAAGGGGCAAAGCCGCCGAAAACAATAGAGTGAATGGCGCCAAGACGGTTAATGGCCAGGATGCCTATCACCGCAGAGGGAATCATGGGCACTGTTTGGAAGATGGGGCTTTAGTTCTTTTGTTCCATAATAAGAGAGATCCCGCAAATGTGACTTACTGTAGAGCATGACAACATCGCCCTTCTTCACTCCCTGTTCCCTGAGGGCACCAGCAAGGGTCTCAACTTCGTGCAGTAGCCGGCTGTAGGTATACTGCTCCTTGGTGTTGGTGACGGGACTATCAAAATATATTGCAACAGATTCGCCATGACCGTCGAGAACATGTCGATCTATACAGTTGTAGCAGGTGGATATCTCGCCGTCGGGGAACCACTCCCAGCTGTCGTGGGTGATGCCATTCTTGAGTGTCTTTTGCGTAAGCTGTATGGTAGATGAGAATGGTTTGTGCCAGTGGAGGTGTTCCGCTTGGTGTCTCCAAAACTGGTCGCGGTTGTCGAGGCTCTGCTCAAGCACCTCGTCTTGAACGTGATGATCGTGGCTGTTATCGAGCATGGTTGTTTCCTTTGGTCGAGCTTGAATCTCTCTCTCCTCCTTCAACTCTTTCTGGGTGTTGAATGAGTATCTCCGCTGCATTGTCGCTGCAGTGTACTGACCCGGGGACAAGAAGGATGTGAGGGAGGGACGTCGAGAGTAGCAACGAGAGCATACAGGAAGAGAGACTGGAGCACTACGAGGGCGGACGAGGCTGGCAACTTCTTGGAAGGCCTGTCTCAATTTCAAAGGCATTAGATGGTATAGGCAGAGTTTTTATAACGGCTCTGTCTGTTGGAAGATATCCTCGGCTATGGGGCCGCTCTGTGAGGATGTCGAGGTGTAAGTGGAAGGACACAGGAGCAGATCCGGGGAAAGAGCCCTGCCTCTGGAGCATGGAGGGAAGTAGGTTTATTAACAATAGATCTTGACTTTGTAGGAAGGAACTAGAATTGTTGGTGGGCTGACATCAATAGGTACTTCCTGCCTCGTGTCTACCAAAGCATCTGTCCGATCGTGGTGTCTTTGGCTGTTCAGCTCCTTCCCCCGCATTCCAAATGCCCCCTTCCGATTGGAACCAACTTCTATTTCCCTTTTGTCCGGAACCTTTGCCGACGGGACGGAGCCCATGGAGAATTAACGAGGAAGCGATTCGACTGCGTCCCGAGTTCCGTTTAATATGCTCTAGTTCCATCTGTTTATGATAGTGTAGCTGATGTATTGGTCCAGACGTCGTGACATGCGCAATGAATGTCTCGGCCGTGCTGGTGGACCTTATAGGATATCTCTGCACAACAGCAAAAAGCATCAAGTATGGATAATCAGTGGAATTTAACCACTTCTGATGGACGAACAGGGAAGCGAACCCTGCACCACTCCCAGATCGTTATTCAGGCGAATTATGCTAAGGGAGTATTATACCACTAAACCATTCGCCCGGTCATTGATGTTGAACCTGCGCGAAGGAAGTGGCGCGAAAGGCGAAACGGACCAGTCACAATCATCAGTGTGAAGTATGGTCTGAACAGCCTTGAAAGATGAAATTAACCAACCAGCTGAGAATAGTTGAAAAAGTTGTACTTCGGACTGAGTTTGCGCATAATTTTAGTTACCAATAGACCAATAGACGTTGTTATGTCTGTCGGAATATTGATATCAGCATTAATCCTTCTGATTTCGTTTCTCTTTCTTAAGGAACCCCCTCCATGCCTATGTCGAAGTCCTTGACAAACACCTCGCGCAATTTATCCTGTATTACATCCTACCAAACCCAAATCCACAAGCAGAAATTACTAACCTTCCTTATAAAGCCAAGCAAAAAAAACCGTCAGGCAGCTAATCGGTTTCAGAACCTCATGTGTAGAACGTATTGGAATTCCCGCAGGATCTGAGCGTATCGAGGACGTCAAGGTAGCGGTTTTGAATGGTAGCTTTTGTCGAGATAACACCGTCAACGTAATCTCGCTTAGCAAAACCCACCGTTTTGAAGCCGTCCCGTCTTAAGGCTGGCCGCCATGATTTCAACGCCCGTGCCTCCTTGGTACTTGGATGCTCGGCCAAGGTGGCGCTGACTGTCGAGACGCTGAACATAAGAATGTAACCTCTAACTTTTCTCCGAAGAAGGTATCTAGGGAATGGAAAGGACCGGTCAGCTGTACCTTACATCCATGTGTGATGCATCGGGTTCAGGCTGGATTGGGATAACAAGCGCCAGAAATGGGATTTAGAAATGGACGTTTGGGCATATCGCCAGGGTGTGAGACATTGACGATGGCACTAGGATGCCACATTTAGCAAACGAACAAAAGTCCCCTTTGTCTCAGAGTCGCCTACAGCACTAAGAGTGTCTCATTCACACAGCTACAATTTCTCACGCTGAAGCAAGGTTGGAAAAAATAGTCAAAGTGTGCCGGACCAAAACTGGCCTCTCAGCAATGTTCGCTTTGCCTTGACTATGGTACACGATTTCCCATAGGCTCGCAACATTGAGAATGTTTAACAAGAGACCATAAACACGCCCAGCAGTAGGGGTAAGTGCCTTAGATGCCTCGACAGGAGACGTTGAAAGGCGTCCAAAGGTTCCCGCAAATAAATACCATCGAGAGAAAAACAACACATGACCTGGTGCAAGACGATTCGAGGTTGGTAATGTGACTCTTGAGAATATGGTCAAAGCAGAGATCAGACCGACACGGGAGTTGGCTCAAGAGCGAAACCGGCCGATTCAATGCTCCGGGGTAAAAGTAACACATTATATTCCCGGCCTCAAAGCAACCTCACAGGCAATGTGCGAGTTCCTCCCGAGCACCGAGACAAAGCCCAAGTACAAGAATGTCTCGAACGCTGCAAGGCGTGGTCGTCATTAGATAAAGACTCCATAGAGCAGTGCAGAAGTAGACCGGTTATCCGTATCGCATGTTCGTATTCCAAAAAAGTCTATACATTCCCTGAAACGCTTGCATCCCCTTCGAAATGAAAACCAACATTAACTCCCCCACATCGCTTCACCAGTGGTGAAGAATCCCACGTGAATTGGGTATAACCGCACATAAGAAATCGTAGGTTGGACGTGGACGACGAGGCGCGCTAGATGGTGATTTACAGGAAGGCAGCGAGACCGACAATGGCAGCGAGGCCAGCTCCGGAGAGGGCAGCGACCTTGCCGGCACCGGCAGTGGGGACCTCCTCGGGAGCACCACCGGTGGGGGTGGCAGCAGGGCCCTCGGGGTTGGACTGAGAGCCGGTCTGGCCGGGGTAGCCGGGCTTTCCGGGGTGACCGGCGCTGGGCTTGCCAGTGGGGTGGACGGGGACAATGGTAGAGTTGCCGCCCTTGGCCGGGGGAGGAGCGGGGCTGAGATGTGTTAGCTGATGAGATCTAGAGATCAGGCTAGAGTGCTGAGAACTTACCAGTCGTGGCAGACGACAGCGGAGGTGGTGATCACGGGCTTGGTGATGGTGCAA
Source organism: Fusarium staphyleae (assembly GCA_017140175.1). Classification (NCBI taxonomy): domain Eukaryota; kingdom Fungi; phylum Ascomycota; class Sordariomycetes; order Hypocreales; family Nectriaceae; genus Fusarium; species Fusarium staphyleae. The sequence goes on from JADDON010000242.1 coordinate 54,206, forward strand.
GGGCAGTCGGTGATGGTCAGGGTGGTGGCCTCAGTGACAGTGTAGGTCTTGCCGCCGTGGGTGATCTCAGTGGGACCGGGGCAGTAGGTCACGTAAGAGCTGACGGTCTCGGTGGTGTAGGTGACGTTGCCCTTGGCGTGGGCAGAGACGCCGACGGCGGCAGCAACAGCGATGGCAGCGGAGAACTTCATTTTGACTGAGGGTTCGGGGGTATTAAAGGTAACTCGAAAGTTGCAGTTGTTGGTGATTTAGAGGGTTTGGAGGGTGTTTTAACGAGTGAAATTGACTAAAAGTCAGGGTAGAGTAACTGTAACGAATGTGTGGGTGGGTGAGGAAGGAAGAGAAGAATTGTGTCGGGAGCTCTGGAGGACTCGTTCTTTATACCAGGGCAAGCAGACGACCTTGGCTCAGGAAGAGATGAATAGGAGGGCCGTTGATGGGATGGCGACGGGGGTGATGGATCGTGGTGGAGGTGTGGAGACCTCATCAGTGTCTCTCAGACGAAGGCCAGAGCAGAGACGGGAGAGAGATAGGCTCGTCTCCCAATGGCTGCATCGCAAATTTGAAAGTGAGCTTGGCAGGGGTCCCTGTTCCTGGAGGGAGTCACACCACTCGGCGTGGAGCCCCTGCGGTTCTTTTTCGAGCTGCTTTCCAGCTTCCAGGGGCGTCAACAAATCTCTTAACGTTATAGGCGACCGAAGCAGAAAGGGGTCGTCAGTCGAGGTTGTGGAGAGTGTTAATCCCGGCACTGTCATGCGCTCTAGCTCTAGCCAGAGTCATGTCCGAGACAATCGAAGCAGATGAGACTAAAAAAGAACCAAAGGACGAAACAGCAAATCCAAACTGTCTCAGCATGGATTGCTGCCCAAGAATAGGATCAGGAGCAATCCAGATACTAGCTAATGTTAGCTTGCTGGCATCCTCCAGGATTGAGTCTAATGCTCCAAAGATACGGTGTATGTACGACGTAAGAAAAGTAGTGGCTGGCAGCAATTAAACGTGGAAGCAGTGGAGAGATCCAGGACGTGCATCCTTGAATGTACAGAGTAAGGCGACAGCTTCCCTACGGACCTAGGTTGGCTTACCTTCCATTTTTAGACGCCAGGCACTCGCATCCTGATTGATATAGTTAGGTAGGCAGCACCGTCAAGCACAGAGCATTATCTTGGAGACCATCAAACCCCCAGATGCCCGCACATTCGAGCACCGCATACGGATACGTACCTTGTTATCTTTGGAGCGGCACTGGTGCTGGATGTGATTTTGGCATGAGGGTGCCCACTGAGTCCCATTTCCTATCACGGCCCTACATGTAACTAACGTTAGGTCCCCTGCACAACTGTCAGGACGCCGTGGCATAAACTCGCGCTAATGCAGGAACAAGTGTCGTTCCCGCCCTCAGTCCTGCCTGTTGTCCGGAGTACCTATGAACCCAATAACCTCAACTGATAAGCTTCTCGGTTCCAGCTCCTTTCTACGTGCAGAGTGCTATATCGTGTACTGCCACCTGGACCAGTGATTTCAATACCAGTTGCCACTGGTAGATGGCCTCGTACATACTTAAACACGACGCGACGGAAGACAACCCTGAGCCAATCATACTAAGTGACACGCGCTCCTACATACATAGTTAGGGGATGGGCACCCCAGCCGGGGACCCCTGTGCAGATAACGGACACCTTCCAGAGCTGGCAAAGAAGTGACAGCCAGCCCAGCGAGGCAAAGAGATACGTAGGTACGTAGCTGGGATTCCAATAGACAGGCCATGGCTCATCGGCATTCATAGTCACTCTGCCTCACCGTCCATCCCTTGCCTTTCGGTTATTCTCACTGGCCAGCGTAAGGCAAGCTACATACACATGGTTTTATCCACAGTCACAGTTACATACACACATACACACGCCGTAGGGGACGGGATACCGGATCCAACGCTACACGGCCAGCAAAACGCCACGACAATTGATTAAAGCGGCGAAGGGTTTCATCAGAGATGCATTAGCATGGCTCGTTTCATTGGCCTGTTCTTTAGCTCCGTCAGGGTCCATGCGCCGACGCTGCACGATATGTTTCGATGCTTGATTGGCAGATTCGCCTATGTATCCTACTGTAATGAGCAGCGCCGCTCTAAGCTTGTAGTCCCTCCCACCATGTCCAGGGTCCTGTAGGCAAGCAAGGCAAGTTAATTTGCCTCTTTTAATGATTGGGCTGTGGCTGCTTCCTCAAGCTCTCTAGATGACTCTGTAGGCTGTTGTTATCTTTGCTCCCTTTGGACTAAAAGAGATTCAAACGTTGCGTCTGGCTACGGTACCACTTGGCCGTAGAAGACCCTGGGAGCTCCGCGAGCTACTATTGTCAGTGTGCTCATCTGCATTCTTGTTCGTTGAATAAGACGACCTGGCTGTGCTGGAGCTCGTCCTAGTGCTCATATCTTCCCCATAGAGCTTATACTAGGGGCATCGAGTCATGGTCCTGATGGAGCTCGATCACTTCGGCGCTTTCTCACACCCAGAGCCACATGCCGGGTTTTTGACCCCGACCCCGGCCATCTTGTTCCCCATCTCGATTTCCGCCCGGGCCAGAGAGATTTAGTAGGCAGGGATCGGTTATTAGACCTGTGTTGGTTATTGACAAGCTTTCGGCCGCCTCCTTTGATCCAGCAAACAAACTATCATGACAGTGGAGGCTGGCTAATCTCGCACAGCTTTGCGCTAGTCTTGATTGGCCAACAATATCGTGTCATGAGAGATAGGAAAAACCGGGTTAATAACTAATTAATTAGGTCTTGATTAAAGAAAGAGGGTTAGCTGTCTGTGAGCTGGTAAGAGATCTGCGAACTTTGTTAGACCAGTTTTGTTTCGCCATCAAATCCCATATCAACACTGCCTAACTGCTTCTTCCTTTTCCCTATCTTGGTAGGTAGGCCCCCAAGCATCTAACGTTAGTCTAGTCTAAGTTGCACCGTCTGAACCCTCCATCAGTCAAAATCTTTTATTTAGCCGCTCCAATTTCCTTGATGCGAAGCTCCTCGGAAGGCCATATCCGTTCTTAATTTCCACCACTGGCCATGATCTGGAGATCGGTCATCGGTTCTCGCCTTGCCACTTGCCCTTGCATGATATGTACAGATTCAGCGCGTGTGAGCCACTGCCGCTGTTGATAAAAGTGTTGTTTATTTGTTGTTAATTTTGGCCATTTGCTCCGACAACCAAATGACACTCAATTTGCTCGCCCCGTCGTTAGCTAGAATGCTCCATCAATGGAACTAAGTGCGGTCCGCCCCATCGACATATCCAGACCTAACTTACTGAGTCTTGGGTACTTTGTTAGTGGTAATCCATCCCTTGGTTCGATCATACTAAGCAAGTCGATTGATCACGATCGGACCTACTGGCTGGCCATGAAGGTCTGACCCTCGTCGTTCTCTCCATGGCTAATCTCCAGTTCTTTCATACCTGAGAAACAATCCGTCAGGGGCCTGGAAAAGGACTGATAATTGCCTCTCTCGTGGAAAGACCTGATAAGCTATCGTCCGACCAGCTGACGTGTCAAGCAAAACGAGCATATCAACTCATACAACGCAAATGCCTTGATTCGCTGGCTATGGTATCTTCATTGAGCCTTTTGGCATGAGCATCTTTATCTCACGTGAGCGGAGAAAGGGAAATGTACTTTCTTTTCATTGCACTTCAGGTTCCGGTACCTTTGACCTGCCGATGCGAATATGATTTGAACATTTCCTGGCCCGCGATAAGGTCAAGGGCGGTGAAACCTTGTTGTGTGCTTTTGACATTCTTGTGAACGATAATAGCAAGCAGGCAAATCCCTCGGTGCAATTCCATCCAGGCGTTTCGCCTATGTCAACAACTCTTACTGGAACTCGACTTCTGTCGTTCATTGCTCAACACCATATCGAAAATCACCATCGCACAAAGTTGTGTGTTACACCGTCACATATGTCATGGTTACAGTGTGATTACAACGGATCTCCCGCGTCCCGGCTGAAAGTTCATCGGGGTTGGTGACATTTTGGACCATCAAAAGTCCGAGAGTATTACTAATGTGCGTCATCGGTTTCAATGCGGGCTTGAACTCCATGCTTTCTTATGCCTCGAGCCTGACTTCACACGCTCGTGAATCTTCATTCAAATTACCTCAGATTTATCGAAACTAATACCTGAAATTTGACCATGACGGAATACATGAAAGCAATTGGTACGGGAGCTAGATGCAAGCCTTAGACCTTCAACATCTAATATGGCCCACAGACATCCGAGGCGGCAAAGGCGAGCGGGATGCCCTCTTCATGAACTCCCAGACGGTCAAGCCCGCTCCTGCTGAAGGCCAAGCCCTCGTCCGCATCAAGGCGTTTGGAATCAACCGCATGGACATCATCCAGCGCCGTGGCTTGTACCCGCTCCCTCCCCAAGCCCCCGCAACACTGGGCGTCGAGTTCAGTGGTATCATCGAGTCTCTGGGATCCGGGGATCACGGCGCCTTTAAGGAGGGGGATGAGGTTTTTGGGCTAGCCTATGGCGGCGCTTATGCCGAGTACATTGCTGTCAGCACCCGCATGCTGCTACACAAGCCATCGTCTATGGACTTCGTGACGTGCGCGGGCATCCCAGAGACCTGGATCACGGCGACGCAGGCACTTCATCTTGTGCTTGAATTCACCAAGGGCAAGTCGATTCTGTGGCACGCCGGCGCTTCTGGTGTTTCTATTGCGGGCATCCAGCTAGCAAGAGTTGCCGGAGCATCCGATGTCTTTGCCACGGCCGGAACTCAGGAGAAGTGCGACTTAATCACCTCCAAGCTCGGAGCTACAGCGGCTTTCAATTACAAGACGCAGGACTGGGCAGAGGAGATCAAGAAGCACACTGGCGGCAAGGGAGTCGACTACATCGTGGATTTTGTCGGTGGCAGCTACTTTCAGCAGAACCAGACCGCTGCAGCGCGTGACGGACGGATTGTTCTCCTGGGCACGCTGGGCGGCGCAAAGGTTCCCGATGCTGACATTTCCCAGATTCTGTTCAAGCGTCTCCGTATTGAGGGCAGCACGCTGAGGAGCCGTGATGAGGAATATCAGGGAAAGCTTCGTGACCGGTTGGAAGAGTATCTCCCAGACTTTGAGTCCGGCAAGCTCAAGATCTTTGTGGATAAGGTCCTACCGTGGGAGGAGATCCAGGAGGCCCACAAGCACATGGAGGAGGCCAAGAACCTGGGCAAAATAATATGTACTATCTCGTAGGCATCAACATGCCTCACCAATAGAAAACATCGCCACGTTTGGATCGGTCAAAAGAGAAAGGGCCATGTCGCTTCACTTATGCTCAACTCAATGCGACTGAATCCACTTGAGCATCTGCTCATACGCCGTCGCCTGCGCGTCCTTGATGGCCGCATCCTGATACTCGCCCACCACAGCAAAACCTATCAAGTCAGTAAACGATTTGGAAGTCCAAATTTTCTCGTGTTGGGATGGGCTTACCGTGTGGCACTCCTGGGTAGACCTGAACCTCATGTTCCAAGCTGGCATCGGACATACTATCCTCTCCTGCTATCCGCACATCATCGGGGAACAGAGGGTCGTTCTCGACGCATACCAGACTGAGAGGAGCACTGATGTCCTTGAAATCGTCCGGGACAACAGATGCGGCATGGGCCACAGCACCAGCCTTGATGAATGGCCCAGTCTTGACGCTGCCGCTCTCCTCGTCCTCCCCAGCAGCCTTTGTCTTCTTGGCCAGCAAGAGAACAAAGCGCGCACCGACACAGTACCCAGCCGCATAGATACCGTCGCCCTGCTTGATCGAGTCGGCGTACTGTTCCCGGGCAGCATCGATGACCTTGTGAAGCGCAGGCATGACACGGTCCTCGGTGACACGGGCGAGCCACATGTCAATGAGGAACGACTTTGTCACCTCAACGGCCTTGAGCTTGAACTGCTCGAGGATGGACGTGGAGTCATCGTTGATGGCGGTCGCGCCCGGGGCCGTGTCGCCGGCGAAGAGGTCGGGCATGAGCACGAGGTACCCCTCCGAGGCGAACTTGTCGGCCTGGATCTGGTTGTTTGTGGACTTGATTCCGGTGCCGCCTGTGAGGAGGAGGAGAAGTCGGGATGGGGCATGGGGATAGTCGGTTGGTTTGGAGACGTAGACCTGGAGAGGGACAATGGTTAGCTTCTATAAGTGTAGGGAACAGAGGTGCGACCTACGTCAACATCGTTGAGCTTGATGATCTCGCCGGTAGACGCCTGGCCAGCAGCTGTGGTTGTCAGTTGATCATCGTGACGAATAGAGAGTGTCGGGCCTACGCGTAGGTCTATCGGTTACGCAGTGCTCACCAGCAACATGCTCTTGAGGGGCGTTGCTGGTGGTGGCAGGGATGCTTGTCTCCTGCGCATCGCTTTCAGGAGCGCGAGTAGCATTATCTGCGTCAGCCATGATGTTGATTTGATTAAACTTGTATGCTTGATTATCCTTGATCGAACTGTGAGGCGTACAGGTCGTTAAAGGGTTTGGAGGTAGAGGGTGTTGTTACTTGATGCATGGCTATTGGAAGTTGAGGGGCAGCCTGAGGTACAGTATCTTGGCTGGAATCCAATGAGCGTCATGTTGGATGTTGGAGGGGTAACTTCCATAGGAGCTTCCCTTAACATGTACATGGACTCCAAACAGTAAAGTAGATAGCTTCAAATAGTAGGCTTGAGCTGCAACGTATATTTGATACTATAAAATGGCCTGAATAACCTCGTGGCCTTCCAGAGCTGTCTGGACCCGGTATTTACTTGCTGATCTGGTGGTTCATAGACCCAGCCATCAACTGCCGTCAATTTTACGTAAGCAGCAGACCCCGCGATCGGTTGCCATAGACCGCGTTCCACTCAACGCGTTGGACGCGTCGCAGGCAGCATCTTCCATCTATCATCCACCTCCCTCAACCTGCCCAAGACAGTTCACTCCATCTTCACAAAAAAGCACCTTCAGTCTACCGAGAACGAGGTGTAACACATAGAGAAAATGGCCGCAGCTTCAGCGCTATCGCAAGGCGCCCTTGAGTAAGATATTTCGTTCCTTTCTGTTTCGCGTCGCTCTAACTTTTGCCCAGCGTCATCTTCAACGACCCCGACAAAGCCAGCAAGCTCTTCCCTGTGCCGGTTCTCCAATGTCTCCAAGTTAAACAGATGGCACCGTCGGCTCAAGGGGGAGACCGGTTCCGACTTGTGATGAGTGATGGCCAGCATTATGTGCAGACAATGCTTGCCACCCAAGCGAACCACGTTGTTCACGAGAACAAGCTGGTCCGAGGCTGCATTGCCCGGATCAAGCAGTACACGCCCAACAACCTGAAGGGCAAGAAGTAAGTGTAAATCAGCACTTGTCTGACTTGTACTGACAGCGTCTAGCATTCTCGTCATCCTCGACCTCGAAGTTATCGAGACCCTCGGCATCCAAGAAAAAATTGGCGAGCCGGTCGCAGTCGACTCGAAGCCCGCACAGGAGAGCACAATCGCCGGAGGAGACTTCTATGGTGTCAAGAAGGAGGAATCCAAGACACAGCCGCAACAATTCCAGCAGCAACAACAGCAGCAACAGTCGATGCCATCACGACCCGCCACGCACGCCGGTAGCAACATCTACCCCATCGAGGGTCTATCACCCTTTGCGCACAAGTGGACCATCAAGGCGCGAGTCACCTCTAAATCGGATATCAAGACATGGCACAAGGCCACCGGCGAAGGAAAACTTTTCAGTGTCAACCTGCTTGACGAGAGTGGCGAGATTAAGGCCACTGGCTTCAACGATCAATGCGATGCCTTCTACGACAGCTTGCAGGAGGGTTCCGTCTACTACATCTCCTCCCCTTGCCGAGTATCTCTGGCCAAGAAGCAATTCTCCAACCTTCCCAATGACTACGAGCTCACATTCGAACGGGATACTGTCATTGAGAAGGCCGAGGATCAGACCAACGTGCCTCAGGTGAGGTTCAACTTTTGTTCCATTCAGGAGCTGCAGAGCGTGGAGAAGGATAACACCGTCGACGTCATCGGCGTGTTGAAGGAAGTCGGCGAGATTGGTGAAATCATATCCAAGAAGGACGGACGTCCTTTCCAGAAGCGAGAGTTGACACTCGTGGACGATACTGGCTTTTCAGTTCGTGTTACTGTTTGGGGCAAGACAGCAAACGCGTTCGATGCCCCCGCCGAATCCGTGGTGGCTTTCAAGGGCACCAAGGTGTCTGATTTTGGTGGCAAGAGTCTCAGTCTGCTCTCTTCCGGTACAATGGCCGTCGACCCCGACATTGCCGATGCGCATCGACTCAAGGGCTGGTACGATTCCGCAGGTCGCACAGATACTTTTGCAACTCACCAGAACATGGCCACTGTGGGCAGTGCCACTGGCCGGAAGGATGATATGAAGACCATCTCCCAGGTGAAGGACGAGAATATTGGCATGGACGACCAAGCCTACTACACCATCAAGGCCACCATTGTTTTCATCAAGCAGGAGAATTTCTGTTACCCAGCCTGTTCTTCCCAGGGTTGCAACAAGAAGGTGGTAGCTATGGGTGACGGCACTTGGCACTGTGAAAAGTGCAACGTGACGCACGAGAAGCCTGAGTATCGGTACATCCTTTCCCTGAATGTTGCCGACCACACCAGCCATCAGTGGCTCAGCTGCTTCGATGACTCTGGCCAGAAGATTATGGGCCGAACAGCCGACGAGTTGATGGAGCTGAAGGAGTCAGATGACAACAAGTTCATGGCGGCTTTTGAGGAGGCCAATTGCAAGAAGCTCACCTTCCGATGCAGGGCAAAGATGGATAACTTTGGCGAGGCCCAGAGGTAGGCTGATGCAGTCTGATTCCGCAGTGAATTGACGCTAACATGATGGTCTAGGATACGTTACCAGGTGATGAGTGCACTGCCCCTGGACTTCAAGTCTGAGGGTGATAAGCTTACGGAGCTGATCAAGCAATACGACATAAGCTCTTGATGTCCATTTTACTGATGATGGGTTGGGAGTATAGAGGCGTGCAGGAGAGCAAAATGGGCTTCTGGGTTGTGCAAACATGTATCCCTTGTGAAGCTGGGTCTGCGGGACATATCTGCTTGCAGTCGATGGCATTACGTAGCATATAATGACAAGCATTACGAAAATCAGCTATTTGCTCTACGTATGTGGCCTCTGGTCGCTTTCGAGGGATGAGCCAATGTGTGCATGAACTGGCAGAATGCGCAGGCGAGGTCTCACTCAACAGCAGAGCTTTTGGTCGAGATATAAGAGCACTTAACAACTTTTATTAAGAAAACGCCGCCATTTGTACAGTCGATATCTACTCCAGATGTGCGACTACAGCGGCAGCCTCTCGTGCTTCCAAGGCCTCTTGCCCTCTCCGTCGCCGTAGTCAGCCGTGGCCTGGTAGTCACCACGGATCTTGTACTTGTAGATGGTCAAGCCCTCGAGGCCAACAGGTCCGCGGGCGTGGATCTTGTTGGTGCTGATGCCGACCTCGGTGCCGAAGCCGTACCGCATACCGTCGGCGAGACGGGTGGCGGCGTTCCAGTAGACGCCGGCGGAGTCGACCTCGTTCATGAAGCGCTCGGCCTCGGCAGCGTCCGAGGTCATGATGGCGTCGGTGTGGTGGGAGCCGTGGGTGTTGATGTGGGCGATGGCCTCGTCAACGGAGGAGACGGTCTTGACGCCAATGGTGAGGGAGAGGTGCTCCGTGTCGTAATCCTCGGAGGTAGCGTCCTGGACGCCCTCGAGGGAGAGCGAGGCAATGGCAGCCTTGCTCGGCTCGTCACAGTGGAGCGAGACGCCCTTGGCAGCGAGAGCAGAAGCGACGGCGGGGAAGAGGGTGGTAAGGGCATCTTGGTGCACGAGCAGGGTCTCGACGGCGTTGCAGGCGGCGGGGTAGCTGGTCTTGGAGTCGACGATGGCGGCGCTGGCCTTGTCCTTGTCGGCAGAGGCGGCCAGGTAGATGTGGCAGAGACCATCAGCGTGGCCGAGGACGGGGATCTTTGTGGACTCCTTGATGTAGCGGACGAGTTCGTTTGAGCCGCGGGGGATGACGAGGTCAATGTAGCGGTCCTGGGCAAGGAGCTGGGCGATGACATCGCGGGTGGTGACGAGCTGGATGGCCGAGTTGGGGACCTTTGTCGACTCGAGGGCTGAGGAGATGACGTTTGAGATGGCGATGAAGGACTCTGTTGACTCCTTTCCACCTGCGAGAGAGAGAGAGCGTGTGAGCATGGGTTACAGAGGGATGAGTGTTTGTGCTCCTACCTTTGAGAATGGCGGCGTTGCCGGACTTGATGGCCAGAGAGGCGATGTTTGCAATGACTTCGGGACGGGCCTCGAAGATGATGAGGAGGACGCCGATGGGGCATGAGACACGTTCCATGACGAGGTCATCATCAAGCTTGGATCTCATCTGAACCTGGCCGACTGAGCGGGTGTCAGTCAGTACGAGCATTCTCACAAAAGGCACATATATCAAGTATCGTTATATGGACTCACCTGGGTCTTCGAGATGCCTCACATCGAGGATCCCCTTGAGCATGTCCTCCCACTTGCCCTTCTTCCCCAGGTCCAGACGCGACACGAGAGCCTGGCTCAGGGCTCCATCGGCGGCAGCCTTGGCCGCGAGCTCGAGGTCGCGGGCGTTTGCAGCGAGGATGTCTTCCCTCGAGGCCGACAACGCGGCGTGGATGGTCTCGAGGGCCCTGTTGCGCTCCGAGGCCGGGAGCGTGGCCAGGGTGAAGGAGGCCGTCTTTGCGGCGCTGGCGGCGGCCTCGGGGGAGGCGCTTGTGAGGGACATGGTGATAGTTTGGTGTAGACTCAATCAGTGTGAGGAGGCTACGTTGAGTGCTAACTATTAGTTATCCAACTAGTTAATTGGTTGTCGAGGTGAGCTTGTAGTAGTAACTGCGGGCTATTCTATTGCCCCGCTGAAGTTGATGCACCCCGCCATTATGAGTCTCTCGGGGGAGTCGTCGGAGGTCCAGTGAGGAACAGGCATTACAAGGCTGATTGATATGAGGGGGGACAGGCAATAGTTACAATATGAACATCCCTATAATTGGTTTTTGTTATTTATGAAGTTGTTACTGGATCTCGGTTTGTGAGGTTTCTGCGCCTTGTCTCTTTAGAGCGATGTCGGCCTCGAGGAGTTGCCACGGATTGATGAGGCTTAAGTGCCGACTCTGCCGTCCACATCCATAGAAGGCCCAAATAGCTACCCACAGTATCTTTATCCGGGTTGCCCTGCCGAGGATCTCGCTCTCGAGGGGGGGGGAAATGACATGGGAGATCGTAGGAAGAGAGATCAACTAGCCCATCGGGATCATTCTTCCGCCTTTTTTCGCCCACCCGTCACCACATGGGTCTTGGCATTCCCAACTTGAGCTTCCTTCAAAAAAGAAACATTCGGGGGTTCTCTTGTTTGAAAACAACCCAAGGTAGTTTTTGCTATTCCACTTGCCCTGCTCCCCCTTCAGCGTGACTCTTCCGCTCGCTGTCCGACCGATCCCGGCTGCGGCAACGGCGCTTCGGCCGACGGTCCCCACATCTTTTCGGAGCCGACCGACGTCAACGGGGCGGGCCGGCCATGAACCTTCACCAAGAGGACGAAAAGGTTGACCCTGGAACGGACGAGAAGGATGTAGCCGAGCGTCCAGATACTGCCGGGTCAGGGTCCAGTAAGTCGCATTCAAGTCGTACCCAAAGCCATTTAGAGTCGGTCGACGAGGACGCCATTGAACCTGTCCACCTCGGCGAGCCATTGGGCCATATCGACACCCGCAGGTCTGCCAAACGCACCCAGTCCCGAGCTTCGTCTACTCGCTCGAGAACTCTGTCAGTCGTCCCGAGGTCAAAGAGGCGTGGGCTGTTTGGGAGCCTCACACTGGTCCCCGAGATTGCGTATCCCCCAGACTACAAGAACTCAACTAAATGGGGACTCACATTCATCGTCGCCCTGGCCACGGCCGCTGCGCCGTTAGGCTCGACAGTCGTATACCGTAAGATGTCACCCAGCCCACAGGATCTTACAGGCGTAGGCCTCTCCAAGTGCTAACCGACAACAGCGGCCCTCCCAGTCCTGGCTCGCGAGTTCAACGCCTCGGAGACGGTCACCAACCTCTCGGTCGCCCTGTACATGATCTCCATGGCCATCTTCCCCCTCTGGTGGTCCTCCTTCTCCGAGGAGTTTGGTCGCCGCACCATCTACCTCATCTCCTTCACCCTCTTCGTCGTCTTCTCGGTGCTCTCTGCCATCAGCACCAACATCACCATGCTCATCGTCTTCCGCATGTGCGCGGGCGGCGCCTCGGCGAGCGCCCATGCCACGGGCGCCGGCTCCATCGCCGACCTGTTCGAGGTGTTTGAGCGCGGCCGCGCCATGAGCATCTTCTACCTGGGGCCGCTGGTTGGTCCCCTGGTTGCCCCCGTCGTCGGCGGTGTCTTGACGCAGGAGATCGGCTGGCAGGCTACCATGTGGTTCCTCGCCATATACGGTCTTGTCGTCCTGCTCATGATCTTGTTCTTCCTCCCCGAGACACTCTTGCGCCGCAAGCCTGACGAGGTGTTGCCGACTGCTCAGACCCAAGAGCTCAGCCAGGTCCGTACCAAGGACTCTGCCACAGTCAAGACCAAACACATGGCCAAGGCTGCAAGACGCTTCATCGTCGATCCCCTCGGCGTGGTTCTCTTCCTGCGTTTCCCCCCCGTTTCCATCACCGTCATCGTCGCTGCAATCGCTTTTGGCTCGCTCTACGTCGCCAACATCGCCATCCAGCAGAAGTTCTCCCGGGATCCATACAACTACGGCCAGCTCATCATTGGTCTTCTCTACATCCCCTCAGGCGTTGGATACGTCGTCGGATCCCTCTTTGGTGGCCGCTGGATCGATGTCATCATGGCCAGAGAGGCACGCAGGGCGAATCGATATGATCAGAACGGGAAGCTGATATATCTCCCCGAGGACCGCATGAGGGAGAATGCCTGGATAATGGTGACGGTGTATCCTTTGGCCCTGCTCGTGTTTGGCTGGACTTTGCGATACAGCCTACCCACTGCTGTGCCCTGTGTGTGCATGTTCTTCTTTGGTATAAGCTCCATGCTCGTCTTTGTAAGTCGCCCCCATTGAAAATGTGTGACGGTGTTTGATTAAGTTGGAGCTCGTAGTCTGCCGCAACAACCATGCTCACCGAGTTCATTAAGAAGCGTAGTTCTTCTGGCGTTGCGATCAACAACCTTGTGAGGAACACCCTCTCTTGTATTGGGGCAATCGTTGCTGCGCCATGGATTAATGCCATCGACGTGGGCTGGGTCTTCACCATCATCTGTATATTCTGCATGGTGGTTAGCTATACCGGTATATGGCTACTGAGGAAGAACGCAACCAAGTGGAGGATAAAAATGGACGAGGCTTTGAATCAGTAGAACTTAGAGAAGCCATCTATAATATCCAAGTATAAGACATGCCAGGTCATGTAGCGGCTGTATCGTCTCTGGCCCCTAGCTCACTTAGCCTCCGCAAACAGCTTTCCAATAGCATCAACACCCACGTTCCCTCCACTAAACACCAGCCCAAGATCCCAACCATCCTCGCCAGCCTCCCTCTCGACCATGGCCCGGAACTCCTCGTCAAACAGCGCCACCGCCAGCGGCACGCACGCGCTCGGCTCGACCACCATCTTGAACCGCTCAAACACGAGCTTCATGGCCGCCAGGATCTCGTCCTCAGTCACGCTGTACATGCCCGCTACCAGGCGCCGCCCGTAGATGACGGACCACGGATGCTCGCCCACCGGCGTCCGCAGCCCGTCGGCTACCGTCAGCGTCTTGACCGCCGTGATCCGCGTGCCCGACTCGTACCCCCGCTTGCCGTCGTCGGCGCCCTCGAATGACGGCTCCGAGCCAAACACTCGGATCCCCGTGCCCTCGCAGCTGAGCGCCACGCCCGAGAGCATCCCGCCGCCGCCGCACGGCGTCATGATAGCATCCAGTCCGGGCTTCTTGTCCTTACCGCCTCCGTGAACCCCGGGCTCCCGCCCTGTGACCGGTGCCCGGAACACTCTCCGCTGGCCGTCGACCTCAGCGTCGGTCGTCATCAGCTCCGTGACCTGCTGCTGGAACTCGAGACCCATGGTGCCCTGGCCGAGCATGATATCCGGGTGGTCGTACGGCGGGACGAGACGAGCGCCCGTCTCAGAGATGACCTTTGCGGCGGCTGCCTCTCGCTCCTGACTCGTGCTGCCGCTGAAGATAACGCGAGCTCCGTAGCCCTTTGTGCCAGCGATCTTGTTGGGGTTGGAGATTTCAGGCATGACGATGTGTGCTTTGATGCCGCTCTCGCGAGCCGCCAGGGCCAATGCCTGCGCGTGATTGCCTACTTTCATGGTTAGCTGTCACGTCCTCTCATCATCAGTACAAGAAAGGATATCGTCGTCTTGCCAGAGCTATGCGTAACAACACCCTTCTCTTTGCCCCCTGCCTCTAGCCATCCAGGCTCCTGCTTCAACCTCTCGACCGCATGAAAAGCCCCCCTCGCTTTGAAAGCGCCGATGCGTTGGAGGTTCTCGGCTTTGAACCACAGCCTTAGCACCGGTCGCGCCGGTGTTCGGCCTGCCCATCGGGTCCCCTCGAGTTCCTCGGGCGTGCGAGGCGTCGAGGCCAGTTCCGTGAGAGTGCGGTTTGTCAGGACGGGCGTGAAGTGGACGTATTTGCTGATGAGCTTGTGGGCTTCCACGACCGAATCGCGGGTCAGCGGGAGGGTTGTTGATAGGTCAGCCATGATGAGTGTTGTAGCGGTTAACGTTAGTTATCACTTGGGTTCATTAAGAAGTGAGTCTGTATATACAGTACAATCCTCCGGTCGTCGGTCAGACTCCATCCATCCAGTAGCTTCGGGGTGGAACCGCGGCTTTTTGAGAGCATGGATGGACCCCGCCAAGCAAATTGTGCACGACAAGCTGTCATTCATTATAATAAAGGCGTACACAAAACGGCATGACATGAGCTCGATGAGACTTCACTGATGGCAAGAATGGCTCAGGAGTTGCTTTGAACAATAAGAAATTGGTATTCGAGTTGGCTACGAGCCAGATATCAACTTTTTGACGAGCCTAGATCCCCCATAGGAACCCAGGAATAAAAGTACAGCAAAAGTTCACGTTTGTTTTTCATAAAAGCCGTTTCCCAGACATTTTCCCAATACACCTCATTACCCGGCAACCATTTACTTCTGGTTCTCGGGGCGGAGACCACGGACGGCCTTGCCGGCGCGCCAGATCTCGAGATCGCGGATCTCCTGCATCTCAGCCTCGTACTTCTCACGGTAGTCGGACTGGCCGTTGTAGTCGAGAGATCGCTGGGTCTCAGAGCCATCCTTGACAGAGTCGTAGAGCTGGTTGAAGACGGGCTTCAAGGCATCCTTGAAGCGGGGGCTCCAGTCAATGGCACCACGACGGGCAGTGGTGGAGCAAGCCTCGTACATCCAGTCCATGCCGTTGGCACCGATGAGGGGGTACAGGGACTGAGTAGCCTCCTCGACGGTCTCGTTGAAGGCCTCACTGGGGCTGTGGCCGCGCTCACGGAGGACCTCGTACTGGGCAAGGAACATGCCGTGGATACCGCCCATGAGGCAGCCACGCTCACCGTAGAGGTCAGAGTAGACCTCCTTCTCAAACGTGGTCTTGTAGAGGTAGCCGGAGCCGATGGCGACACCGAGGGCGATAGCCTTCTCCTCAGCCTTACCAGTGACGTCCTGGTAGACGGCGAAGGAGGAGTTGATGCCACGGCCCTCACGGAAGAGGGATCGGACGGTTCGGCCAGAGCCCTTGGGGGCGCAGAGGATGACGTCGATGTTGGAGGGAACCTCAACCTTGGTGAGGTCCTTGAAGACGGGGGAGAAACCGTGAGAGAAGTAAAGGGTCTATCAGGTGACAGTTAGCCATGACTCGCGGGGCGGTCAGGGTCAGGTGGGGTTGTGCTTACCTTGCCCTCAACGAGCTGGGGCTTGATGGCGGGCCAAGTCTCAGACTGGGCAGCATCAGAGAGCAGGTTCATGACGATGGTACCGCGGGAGATGGCCTCGTCGACATCGAACAGGTTCTTGCCGGCAACCCAGCCATCCTGCTCGGCGTCCTTCCAGGACTTGCCGTTCTTTCGGACACCGACAATGACGTTGAGGCCGTTGTCACGGAGGTTGAGACCCTGGCCGTGGCCCTGAGAGCCGTAGCCGATGAGGGCCAGAGTGTCGTTCTTGAAGTACTCAAGGAGCTTCTCCTGGGGCCAGTCGGCACGCTCTGTCACGCAAAGTCAGTATTCCGATAGCTACATATCTGGAGAAAGGTGAGTAGAAGCCTACCGTAGACATCCTCCTTGTGGCCGGCAAAGTCAATGGTCTTGACACCACGGATCTGCTGCTGGGCAGGGCCAGCGAGAGCAGGGCGGGCGACAGCTCCAGCGCGGACGGCAGCGCGAGCAGCAGAGACGAAAGTGCGCTGCTGGACGCGGGGAGCAGAGGCCAATTGGCGGGCCACAGGGGCGCGGAGAGTCTTGGTGAAGCTGCGGGAGGCCATTTTGGATGAGATTGAGGGGAGAGTGTCTGAGGAAGGGATGAGGAGGGAAGAGTCTGAAGATGGGGGAGAAAGGTTAATAAGTACGTATAGCTAAATTTTCCAGACGAGGTCGGTTTTGGGGGGGCAGGATTCACCGATCTCGGCTTGTGCTGTGCTGTGGGGCTGCGCCATGCAGCGGGGAATGGTCTGGGGCTTGGAGAGTCGAGAGTACTCCGTACCATGTAAGTCGTGATGCTCTGGTGGAGGGACAAGTATCTGGACTTGGGTCTGGAGAACTGCTCGGTCACCTGATTCTGGCCAATGAGTGGTGACTCCGTTGTCCGACCTACCAAGCTCCATGCGTTCGTCAGCACTTGGTCTCGTCAGTGTCTTGCCTCTACGGTAACGCTCAGAATAACTAGAGGAGACTCGCTTCGTGTATTGAGCTGCTCTGCACCAGACGCTCCGTAATCTCTTTTGGGTCTCTCAAGATCATACGTACAATGGCATCAATTGCTACCAGTAACTGCCCCAGATCTAGCAGCATCCCGTCCCCCTCAGCAGCCCAAGCTGTGTCCCGCCCGACCTTGGAGCTAAGGACATGCATGGGCCCAGAGAAAATAGCGGGGCTCCGAGTCCCGGAGTTCGACAAGTCTCCCCGGCAGGGCTCCATCCCTACAGCCGCATGTCGTCGTCCGATAATAGAGGCCATCTCAAACCCGAATATTCGCCCAATCAGTCTCCAGCAAGATCACCGACAGTCCGTCATCCACATGGCGGCGCTGCTCGAACCGGAGCTGTCTTCGTTTGCAGCACGGATAACTAGATGGCGGGGATGCCGCTACGACTCCGGAGTCTGGCCAAGACTAACTAATAGTATTTCAGCATCTATCTAGACTACCTAGGTGAAGTATGTAAAGCTAGGTTACCGACCAAATGCAGTGGATGGATGAGTTTGTAGTCAACCTTCTAGACTCCCGTCGTCACTACAAGTATACACCCTTGACGATACGACATTGTCCCTTGACTATGCCCAAGAGACCACTATCGGTGTGCAATACATAGTTACACAGCAATCAGACTGGCCACATATAACGACCCAATCCTATGCTGGCCCCAGTCACAGCCAGCATGTTCTATAACAGACATACGTATAACTTCAAGTTTATTTCTCCAATCACGACTCCACTTCATCCCCCTACACCATTCATAAAGTGTCCTGCTCTGACCCTCGTGTCAGCCAGTCTTTGGAACGCCGCTAAGAAAACAAGTGCAATGCCTGCCCCAGATCATGGACTTCGTTAGACGCCGGGCAATGCGCTTGCATGCTCTTTCTTTATCAAATGCTCTCCGTGGATAACAGCCGTTCAGTCGTCCCCGCGGCTTCCACCTCCACAGGCTCTCACTACGGCATATCGCAGTCTTCAAGACTTCTAGATGCAAATTCGTAACTCGCTAGTGTCTTGGGCGTTTATCCCGGCCTCGCGACTACTTGAGGACTCGGTCGTAATTCACACCCTTGACAACACCGCCACCCATAGCAGTCCGAACGTTGCGCTTGAATCCCTCGCGGTTGTTCCGTAGGTCCTCAGCTGCCTCCTTGTTGAGCGGATCCGATGCATTAGGCTCGAGGAATAGGAACTGTGCAAGAATGTTAGCCATCACACTCAACTCCAAGACTACGGGTGCCTTTGGACCATCATACCTGCAGTCCAACAATCACCGCGTTCAGGTTCAGCACAGGCTTCCAGTCCTCCCGCAGAATGTTCAGGCACACCTTGCCCTCGAGGTCGATGTTTGGATGGTAGATCTTCTCGCGGCATCGGACCTTGGGCGGCTCGTGGGGAAAGTTCTGATTGATGGTAAAGTCGAATGTGAAGCGGCTGCCGCGGTACATGCCCTCGTCGGGGTCGATCGTGAGCACGAAATGGAGGATGTCGTCAGGGTCGGGGAACTCCGTCTTCATCGTCGAGCCGAGAGAGAGTTCTGATAGATCTGGTGCGCATCATGTCAGTCTGATCCTACTCTACCACAGAGCAGGACAGTAAGCCAAACGAAAGCTTTTCGACATACCCTTTTGCACACGCAGCTGAGCTGCCGTCACCTTCTTCTTCTTGCCGCCCGAGGCCTGACCCTCTGCATTCTCCGCCTCCTTCTGCTCCTTTTTCTACTTGGACATCAGTATCCTGGCGCGCCAGAACCTGGAGCAGTACCACTCACCATCGACCATATCTTCAACATCGTGGACGTGGGGGCCCAAAGGTGGGCTGTCTCAGGTGCGTTGTGTCGGCGGGGGAAGATACAGGAAAGTAAGAGCTCCCAATAAGGGTTGTGCAGTAATAAGACCAAGTCAAGAAGCAAACATCAAGGAGAGAACGCCGGTTGCCTAAGGCGAAGTCAGTCGTGATGGTGCTGGTAACTGGTAGCTGCGAGAACGGTCTCGGCGGGCTAAGTAGAAAGGCGATGATGATGCTTGATAAGATAGTTAGACCAGCCGTAAGGCAGCCGACAAGCCCAGCCCAGCCCAGCCCACAAGGTACCCACCGAGGTTTAGGCGACCGACAGCTCCCCCCCTCCATCCCCGCCTAAGACAATGATTACCACGGATCACGAAATCTATCACTTCCATTGATATCGAGCATGAATAGCACTCCTTGATGAATTCACCAACTTGGGACAAATCGAAAACCATAGGGTAAACAAAGAGCTCATATCATTCAAATGCGTCATAAACCCCCAGGGGCAGATGCCAAACTGAAAAGACTACATAGAGATACAATTGCGTATCCAGCTCCACCAAGAGCCCTCTCCTCAACTATTCTCTTTTGACTTGCCCTCCATTAAATAACCAAAACAAACAAACGTTACACGGGAGAGGTATCAGGAAACAGCCCAATTTATCTACTTTGACAAGTGCCATATCTCCCATACCCATGGCCTCACCCAAGCGAAACATGTGACCATAATGTGCAAGGCGCGCAGATGGCCAGTGCGCTCATCGTCTCGAGAAGCAGCACATGAGACCGGTCCTACCCAGGAACCACAGGAAACCAGCGAAACGGACGAGCGAGAGCACGGCAGTAGCGTACAAGAGGAACTTGAAGAAGTTCGCGGTTCGATCCTTGGCAACGGCCTATAGATATTGTTAGAATTTGACGCGTGAAATAATGAGAAGTATCAAGGTAGTTGGAACTTACGCCAAGATCCAGTGAGTCAAAGTTGGTACTGGTGATGCAAATGACAAGGAAGATGTTACCAAACAACCAAGTGACGACAAGACCTGTTCGGAAAGACTTGTAGCCATCTTCGACATCGGCCTTCTCGATCTCTTCCTCCTCCTTGAAGGGAGCAAGGGCTCGGCGAACAGTCTGCTCAAACTGACTGTCAATGTCCTCCTGCTCCTTCTCAATTTCCTCGACAACGGCCTCGTTCTTCTCGCCCTTGGTGATATGGGCGGAGGGAAGAGCCTCAGCCTTGTCTGAACCCTTGGTACCCCACGAGACATCGTGCCAGTTGTTGAAGGCGTAGACCATGAGAATGTTGATGTATGTAGACATGAGAATGAGATAGTAGGGGAATGAGTGGAACATGTGCCAGGGGTCCAGGTACATGAAGGAGGCAAGGAAGTTAAGACCATAGATGGTAACTAGCGCGACCAGAATGACACCTCCAGCGCTGGAGCCACCAAAGAAACTATCGAGGAATTCTCCACCGGAGGCGAACGAGATCTGGTCCTCAAGAGGCGTGTTGAAGGCGCGGACTACCAGGTATGTGGACAGCACCAGAATGTAGCTTTGAATGAGAGCGAAGACCATGAACGAGGCGATGTAGGTGAACTTGGAACCCTTGGGTCTGTTACCGAGAGCCAGGATGAACTGAAGCATGACAAAGGCCAGGTAGAGGTATTTGAGCAGCGCATTAACAATCGGAGTAGCCGTGTCACCGAACGGCCAGCCATGAACGCCAGAAATGACGTTCGGGGAGCCGACAAGGTCCATGATAATAGAGGTCGTGAGCCAGTAAGAACCAAGCGAGAACCAGGCGAACATTGTGTTCAGAATGTTGTAGATGAGCTGAATGTGGAAGAAGAACATGCGGATGATGTTGTGGCCTGACTTGTACATACGCCCAAAGTGCATGAGTGAGTACAGCGTAGCGGCGAACGAACCGTTGAGCCATCGTCGACGCTGACCGATGAATTCAGCAGCTCCTTCGGGAACATCAGTTTCACCCTTGGCAGCCTTGATGTAGGACAAGTGCCATTTCTGGCCAGCTTTGGCGACCAGCTCGAAACACAGAATACGATCTTCGGCCAAGAACATGTTCTTCTTGAAAATGTTCATGCCGTCAATACCCTTCTTGCCAAGCAACTTGGATAGGGTGTGGTCACCGTGGAAGTACTGCTCCAGGGGCCGGCCCATAATAGCTCGGAATCGGTAGGCAGAGAAAGCACCCGGCAACACACTAACGTAACCGAAAGCAGACTCAAGAGGCTTGTCGAGAATGTTGGAAATCTTGTACTCGAAGTTCTGCACAGCAACGAGAGGGTTGAACAGCTTCTTTCCGCCCTTGCCCAACATGGCGTGAATTTCACCACAAGCACCACCAAGATCCTTGTCGTTGTAGAAGCCCTCCCAGAGGGCCAGAAGAGATCGAGGGCTAGGCTTGGTACCAGCATCAATCAGGATACACACCTCAGGGTTCAGAATACGACCAAACGCGTTAAATAGCCATCGATGCGAGTTGATCTTCTTGCTGTTCTTCTGCTTCAAGCAGAAAATCATTTGAACTGGCGGCAGGTTCTGAGGGCTGTTATCGGTGGGCCGAATGAGCTGCTGGTTGGGTGTGACGGAAAGCTGGGTGGTGTATTCAAAGATATGGGCAACGGTCTCCTTTCCGTCGACATCCTTTTTGACGACACCATCCTGAAAGATACCTACTGTCGCAAGAACATCGAGTGCATTCACATCAGCCTTCTCGATACCGTCGAAGACCAAGCACACGACGATCTTTTGCCAGGCAGGGCCGCCTTTGTTCCAGAAAGTCGACTTCTTGAGATTGACAATATCGCGAATGTTTTGCATGGTATGATGCAGAGTTCGGGCGAGCAAAACCTTGTCTTCGTTGTAGTAGGTGATAGCGATGAGCAGCTCAGTGTGTCGGTTATACATGCGAGGTCGCAAATCGTAACCGTTCTTGAGGGTGAAATCGTTGGGGTCGCAGGTGGCGGCCGTGTATCGCATCTTCATAAACTCCTCATTGCCACCCTCAATGTCACGGTACTGAGGCTGGACAGCGTTCTTGATGGCGCTGGGCACGGGATAATCAATGCTGAGAACGGAACCTTGAACCAGCTTGACCTTTCGGGTCTTGTTACGCTTCAGGCCACCGCCGCCCATCTGAGGCTGCTGCTGTCGCTCGACCCAGCTGTCTTCGGGGTCGATAGCAGAGTCCGGTCGAGGGTAGGGAGCACCGCCCTCGAGGTTGGCGAACTGACCGAAGTTGTTGTCGCCGAATCCACCGGAGCCCTGGGCTGGCAGCGCCGACGCTCCGGGGGCGTAGGACTCGGTGAGACTGTAAGCTGAAACGGGGCGGTCGGGGGGAGTACGAGCGCCGAGCCGATCTTGATCATAACCCGAGTTCAGAAGACCTCGGCCCTGCTCCTCATCGTTCTCCTGAGGGGGGAGGTGATACTGCTCAATAGGGAAAGCATCAGCATGTCTGTGGTATCGCAGCTGGGAACATAAGCAGGAGATGGTGGTGGACTCACGTTTCCTCCAGTAGGGAGATCCTGCATAGGGTGTCCCCCGTACTCCTGATCACGGCCATTGTACGCCATGGTGAATAGTCACGCTCCCGTATGCGCTCAGCACTGATAGGGAATCGGGTCGAGATGCGATGGATACAGGTTGCGCGATGGCAATGTTGCAGGTTTTGAGGCTGATGGCCGCCTTGTGTTGTTTGGGATGAGAGCTGAAACAGGAGGGAAAACACAAGTCACGGGCGTGCGTCGACGTAGTGTAGACGGGAGCTACCTTTGGGTGGAGGTAAACGCAGCAACTGGCCCTGGCAACGCGAGAAAACTTGAGGCGCCAGCCTCGAAAGAATGATGATGGTTAGGGGAAGGGGAAAAGGTGATGGAATCGGAATTAGGAGGGAAGAAGAAAGATGAAGGCAAAGAAGAAGCCAGTGGCAGGGTTTTTTCCCAGGTAAGGAAATGTTTTGATGAAGGCCCAGGGGACGAATCTCGTTTTTGCTCCACGGCTCACGGCCCTGCAAGCTGTGCTTGAGGATAAGAATAGGGGACTGGCTGGCTGGTTTGCCTGGGCACGCGCTAAGCCTGCTTAGCCACTCCGCCGTGTGTTTGGGGGGGAAGTGGAGGATCCATCCCATCTTGCATCCTTGCTCCACCAAGGGACACGCCGTCCTCTCAGCACAGCTCAGCTTTGCAAAGGGACCCTTTTGACAACCACTCGGGAGACCTCTCTCTGCATGCGGTTGGATACGCAGGCATCCGCTAGAGTTTACAACTGATAATGGACGGGACTGAAAGCAAGTCCTGGCGGCAACTCCAGAGGGCGTCTAGCTAGCTAGCTAGCTACAACAGCTCCAACGAGCCCGCCTCTTCCTGACTTGTCACCACCAATCCGGTTTGCCTTGGCTGAAGGCGGCTGGGCTCTCCCTCTCTCGCAATGAACCATCAGCCATTTCAAGTCAACTGCTCACCGTCTACGGGGTACGGAGTACTCTTGCTCACTGATCCCTTGCCGTCTGACAGCTGGACCTTGGTTGGCGCCGAAAATGAATGGAGTAACGAGATGGAAGTGCCCGAGAGATGGAGTCCCAACAGGGCCCCTGACATCTTGCATTGAACTCCATGGATCATGCCTCCAGCCTGAGATGCCACGCTTCCTTTTCAAGTATGTACATGCTTGGACCGCGTTGAAGAGAGACCCAACCTTCCAGTAGTTGTCATTTTGCCTATCCCCTTTGACCTCCATACTCCGTACGTACTCCGTACTGTTATGACGGCAACAGTAAGGTGTAGCAAACAACATGTCATCCGTCATCTCCTTTATCCCCTGTACGTGTGCGTTGTGCGGTAACTAGGTAGTTACGGAGTACGGAGTGCAGTCCCTAATTTCCCCAAGGGCCCGGGCTTCACAGGTTTGGTCCCGTCAAGGCTCCTCCAATGGCAGCGATCCGTCACCCTCAAGAGTACCCGCACCCAGCCCTGCAGGCTTACGAGCCTTTCCTTTACCTCAGCCGCTGCTGAGCCTTCTGGAACGCCTCGTAGCGTCCGCGTCAGATTTGCCCATGTCCTGATGCTTGCTTATGAAAGGCTGGCGAGCCTGTTTATTTTGCCTCTGAGTGTGAGAGTGTGTACTCGTGTCACTTTCCTTCTTGCTTCGTGCCCGTACCCTTGGTATCATCCATCATGTGAAACGCTTCTGAGCGAGCCCGGGCACATAGTGACATTTGGATGCGCGGTGGGAGGCCCCAATAGAGATCTCCTCGGCCGACTAGGGGTTAGTCCGAAACACGGTCACAAAATCTGCCACATTTTCACTCCTTCCAAAAATAGCCCAAGCCCCCTGCTTTGTGGGGCTATTGAGGCTGGTGGTCGATTTTGAGGCGCAGGGCGCTAGCGGCTTTGGCCGTACATTGCGGCAGCCGTCAGTTTTTGAGGCAGAATAAGCTATGGCTTTGTAACACTCCAAGCTACATCCTCTGGCTAGATACAATATTCAAATGGCCTGTCTTTTTGCCCATGTGGTGAGAGTCTCTGTTCGTGGTTCAAGCTAATATCAGGCTAGTCCTAGCCAAGCCGCGCTCACAGCGTCCAACGTCCTACTGATGCTGTAAGACGTATTCGCCGCCTCACGTCAGCTTTGATGGCGGGTTTCTCACCATGCCTTTCCCTAGCCGTTTCCGTTCCATTCTTCTATAGAGAAACGACTAAAAGTCCCTTTCTAGACGTGGCTACTCGTGATTGCCCCAGTCATAAAAGCCAGCTCGCAACTATTTTCAGAAGTCTGTTGTAGAAGTCTTCGGTAGGGACTCAGATACATTACCAAGTCTTTCTTCGAGACACGTCATTGGCAAGCCAACACGCTTCAGCCTTTAATCCAACACACCCTACGAAGAGTAGCTTACTACGCGAACAATAAATCTCCGCATCGTCATACCCCAGGTTGGACAGTGGGCCAATATATCTTCCCGTCCTGGTCCCTCAAACTTGACCCATCTAGGGTAGCTCCCGCCGTCCGGCTCACCTCTCGAGGCACCTGTCACCACATACACCTCGGTATTAGGTAGCAAGAATACTGGTGAAGTATTACGAGGAGATATCACGGGCACTGCCCTCGGGTCGGTATTCGTTACACTACGACAATAGTCGATCGAGGTGTCTGTCTCTCGTTATGTAACTATTCTAGCACGTAGGTGGATAATAGCACGGCTGGTCAAGTGTTAAAGGCTCATATAAATACGATCTAAAACCCAAGGCAAGACTCGCACCACTCTACTCGGAAGTCAGGCTGATCTTATGACATATGTTTGCCTCTCATCACAAGATACTTACTGGGGTTAAATAACTACTACAGCGCAGAGTCCACTGCCAACTCCCTTTACCATTTGTCGTGTTGAAAAAGAGAGTGCAACAGAGTCTACCGTGGTTCTACCGTCTCCAGCCAGGCCGAGAGCCTTTCAAAAGCCGCCACGGAAGTAGTCACCATAGAGAGCAGGTCCATTCGCAGTTTCTGAACGAGTTTGACCACTGGCATATCGCTTGAAGCTCCTGGGTCATTGGAAAATACACGACGTGATATCAGTGGCACAATTGGGACCAGAGGACCCCTTTGGACGGACCACAGACGACCTCAGTCGGGAGGTCACAATAACAGAATAACTAAGCCAGGGCAGTGGAAAATTTCATAAAGAGAAGAGTCAGGCAAAGAGGCCAAACCCCAGAGATCGAGTACTTTATCAAATGGAAGGGCTGCGGTCTGGAGAACACTTGATGAACTGATTTTTCATCCTCTAAGTCACTCTAGGCGCAAGACGCATTTACTTGTCAGAGGCGATTTGATTCTTTATGATTATTACCACCCACGTTACAGATAGTTTCCAGGCTTACCTCTAATATTATAGGATAGGATGAAGCAGACAGGGCAGTCCTCACAGACAAACTCCTTTGATTATTCATTGGTAGTTCATTGAACGGACAAGTAGCGAATGGCGGGGACATGTCATAGAGAGCTACAGACAGAGGATAAAGGACACGATCAAGCCCGAAAAGGAAGTGCTGAAGATCTGCTATGATGGAAAAAAGCACAATGTCCAATCAATTGTCTTTTGTACGGCTCGAACAAGTTATCGCCTTTGCTATTGCATTCGCTATTCACTGGGTCTGACAAGGACCATATCGAATCCCCTCGTTTACTGTGACAAGATCAACAATTAATGCCGCTTCCGACATGCTCACTAATTATTATTGACAGGCTTCTCGACCTCCCTAAGAGGGAGATGGCGAACGTGAAGGTCGCACCATGTTGTTATGATTCGCTGGATTAACAAATGAGCAGCACATGGCGCAAACCAACCAAGCCCGAGTAACAAGCCACGCAGGTTGCGGCCTAGACAACGGCCACAGGCTGGGCTAGATCTCAAATCAACAATGATCATCATGGCTGGCAGCAATTTCACCGCATCTTGAGGTCTCTCCGGCATGCTCTCGAGAGGGGGGGTTCCAGAGGTCTCGGATCGGGGGACTCTGTTTCGAACTGATGGACGCGCGTGCAGACCAGACAGAGTCTGGCATGTAAACTCGCGCCACTGGCCCCCGGAGCCACTGCTTGCGCCAGTTGAGAGCGTGAAGGCGAGGAGGTTTGTGCTACGTACGTACCCAGCTCACAATCACAGTGGGTTCGCCAAGTGGAGGAGGAGGCCTGAAGAGAAGAGTCCTTCTGTGTGATGGTTGGCTGGAATTGATGGACAGGGCATGGGTCCAGTAAATAGGATGGCAACACCGCATGGAGAAGAGACTTGTAATGTTGCTCGTTTGGCTGCAGCTATTATTGCTGATTCCAGGGTTCTGAATTATCACTTATCCGTCGAGCAGGTTGCAAGTATCCGGGCGGCCTGTTCGTGCTCACCTGAAGCCGGCTTGGTTGCAACACCTGAGCTATGAGCTGGTGCGCTTCATGCGTACAGTATGTAGGTAGGACTTCTCTGCCCGGTCAAGGTGCCACCAGGCCCTCAATGTTCCATCGAAAAGACAGTGTATACTCAGAGTTTTCAGGGGTTCCCAACACTGGGTGGTGGGCCCAGATCCGGGGCGATCTCAAGCCCTCTCGGACTATGACTGGCCCTGCGAGCCGCATAATCAGGGGCAACGGCGCCATAACACACGGTGTGAAAACTGGCGACCGTTAACTTGTTTCGCTATGGCCCAAAGGATCCTACTTTCCCCTGTCACCTCGTCCCTCGTGCTCTAATTGTGGTTGCGGCGCTTTCCTCCAACTCTTTGACTCCCACCTCCCGCTCTCGCTCCTTCATCGTCCTTCTTCTCGCCCAAACAATCGCATCGTTATCAGATTCATCGACTGCCAACCAACCATCGTATCGAACTTGAACGAAGCATCCGACATACTATTATTTTTTGGACCTCATCCACTTGCTTCGCTTCTTGCTTCTATCGCCCTGGTCGATTATGTTTCCTTTCTACGCCTCCTAACCAGCCTTCCTTTTCATCCGAGCTAGTCTCTGAATCCACTCGTTTCTCACTCACCTCGCCTCTCTTTGAACTCCATCGCCGCCTTTTGCAGATCCGACATCGAGAAATATCTACACCCTTACTTCTTATTCGAAAAGAGAAACACGGCGAACTGTTGGGTTCCGCTTTTCTCTTTCAACCTTGTTCGAGTTGTATCGCAAGTCAACGTCGAAATCGAGCTATCGCCAAGCCTGCGTCAACCTAAGTTTGACTGATCATCCCAAGGGATCGACATCCACCAAAAATCGATAATCAAGTCGTTATAGCTTTCTACTAGCTTGTGGCTACCTAGTTGTCAAGATGGACGGGTCAAAATACCTGTATGCCAGAAGTCTGGACGAGCTCAATATTGGTAAGGCACCACGCATCTTTCCCCTTGCCTACAGCCACTTACAAATCTATAGCAATGCGGCTTGTCCCTCGAGATGATGAATGCTATGATTGTGACAGAGGGTCTGAGCTCCAATGTCCCCAGTGTCCAGATGGTGAGGAATGTCGGTTTACGATTCCCCTCGACTGCAAGCAATGCCCTACGTCCTACTGCTTGAAAGGTGACGACTCCTCATCTGACTCTGGCGGCGGTGGCCCCAACATCGGTGCCATTGTCGGTGGTGTCCTCGGTGGTGTAGTCGTGATCGCTCTCGCCACATATCTCATGTGGAGGTTCTGTGTCAAGCCCAAGAGATCACTGATTCCCACTGAAATTTACGTTGAAGACGTGGATGCTATACACAATTCCGAAAAAGAGGCCGCCTCAAGGGGCACTCGTCCGCCCTCGACACATACCGTCCACTCCATCGCATCTACCGTCCTTACCCGAGCGTCCAACATCATCCAGATCGCCTACATTCCCGGCGTTACGAATCGAGCGACTCCCACGTCACCAAACGTACTTGTTCCTCCCGTGCCACCGATTCCCATGCATCACGCCGAGGCGAACAGGGCTCAAGCCAACGACGAACAGCACTTCTTTGTTCCCGGTGATCTTCGGGACTCTACCTACTCGGGTCTTTCTGGCTACTCGGACCGAACCTCATACGCTCGCACCTCTT
Source organism: Fusarium staphyleae (assembly GCA_017140175.1). Taxonomy (NCBI): domain Eukaryota; kingdom Fungi; phylum Ascomycota; class Sordariomycetes; order Hypocreales; family Nectriaceae; genus Fusarium; species Fusarium staphyleae. The sequence goes on from JADDON010000242.1 coordinate 82,605, forward strand.
ACGCTCCTCGCTCAAGCGTTGCTTCCACGATTTATGGCAAGCAGGCTCAGGTCTTGACACCTGCCCAGACGGGAATGCGCGCTAAACCCACTGTTGTCAGTGTTAAGTCCGTTGGCAACAACAGCGCCGAGAGCAATGCGCCCCCAGTTCCCGCGATAGACTTTGGCAAGTTTGGCGGAGGACGACCCAAGAGCGGTGCGAGTGCCTTCAGCGTCGGCTCGACTTTTCTCAATAGCGCCAACACTGCTACGCAGGCTCGTGCGCAGGTGGTCAAGGTTGGGACATTCAAGAAGGTCAACATGGGAAGCAAGTCTGAATTGGACGCGTCGTCATCGATAACGGGAACCTCGCCTCCGATTACACCAAGCGCAAACACTACCCGAAACTCGAGCGCTCTTACCCTAATCGACGACTCGTCTTCGGCAGATCAAGGGCCGTTTTCAGACCCCCCTGACCGACCGAGCCCTCTAAAGTCAAGCAAAGCGCCCAGCTTAGGTGCTGTCATCGAGGATGCAGCAGCCGAGAACGAAAAGGCTGGCTCTGCCCAACGGCGTGACAGCAGTCCATTTGGAGATCAGCACGCAACAAAGGAGTGATGATAATGGATTTCCTTTCTGATATATATCTCGATCTATGTTTTTGGGCATGTCACGAATCTACTCGGGGACGTTGGACAAGTTCCAGAAACCATTTTCTTCACTTCAATGTCAATTTTTGGATAGACAATCTTTTGATTGAACGGGACATGACACCCCTTTTATTTTTCTCATTTTACTTCAGATAGCGGCGATGGTTTCCTGGGTATGGACTATGGCGTCTTGGATTAGGGAGCCGCGGCAAAGGCTTCAAGGATCCCAGGATGGTTATGAAAGTCTCTATGTGACTACTGAATAGAGATGATCTACCACGTATATGTTTTTTTCCATATTGCTACAAGTTGCCAAGACGTTGTTCGTTGTCAAAACGCGACCATGGGTTGTTGATGTGAATCAGCGTCATTTCTGAAGCAGCTGTTGGTGATTTGGATGGTTCTGATGGCAGTTGGGGGCTGTGACATGCCACCAGTAGAAGTCAGCGCTGGGGGATTATGTTTCCTGATGAAGTGATGTTGAATCGAGGACAAAGAGCATTCACGGCGATACGCGGGCGCCTTCTTGACGCTTCCTTTTCCTTTCGAGTTGATGTGGGACTGGGATGATATTGTCATTCGCGAGGCTATCAAGACCAAATCATATTCACTCTATGATATCATGATATCAAGCCACGCAACGACACGACTGAAGCGTCGCGGCAAAAGGCAACCCTTGTCAGGTTTCCACAGAGACACTGGAAGATAAAGTCTACGGGGAGAAGGAAGCCCTAGTATTTCCATCTAATGGTGAAACGGGCTAGGGTCGCGCTGGCGAAACGTTGGCTTCTAGCCTGCCGTCTTCGGGGTGTTCCAGGCCAAGGTCAGCGATCCGTCACGATATGGCAGAGGGCTCACCACTTTCAACATGCATCGGTAGTTGTTAAGCCCGGCCTGGCGTTCCGTGACTGATCTGGCTGCCCGTTGGTTCTCCCGCAAGCGAAGAGGCGCGCGCGCGCATTAGTTCCGATTTGATCATGATCGGGGGGCGGTTGTGTTTGGGGCCGGCGATACGCTATCAAGGACCTAAAGGGAAGACTGTTGTTGTTGTTGCTGATGTTGTTTTCGGTTGTTATGTAATGTTAATCAGTGAGCCTCGTCAACAAGAGAGAGCTCCCATCCGTTGTTGATCTTTCCATAAGCTATTTAGCAACGGCTTACAGCCGGGATGGGATGGGATGGATAATCCCTAGACTGTGACAGGTATTCGTCATGCAGTCGATGACTGTTTAGGAACGACCATGTTTTGTTTTTGTCTGCACAATAACTTATCGGACATCAGAATGACAATGAACAGCTAATAACTAATTAATACCTCGTCAAAATCTTAGGGTTCCGTTTGCTCCCCCCCCTGGCGCGCCGGAACCATGTCCCCCTGGTCCCCCGTTTTGACCCAGCGGATTATTATCCCAGGTCATCTCTTTTTACCTTCTACTTCTGTGCTGTTCGAAACCGGTCGGGTCTTGTTCCATCCAACAGCTAAGTCAACCTCCCCCCCTTTTTCCCTTTCTCCTTTCGGAAATAACGTAAGTTAAGGCGTCGTTGGACCACGTTCCCTTTGTTGTATCGGATGTCGGGGATGAGACTACATACCTTAGAAGTCCATCTGGACGTTGAAAAAGCCGCATAGTGAAATGGAGGGGAGGAGGAGGAGGTGATCCCACAGGGTATAAAGGAAGGTTGGGTTCGATTCCTCACAGCGCTATTGGTTATCACCGCTTGTAGCTCAGTGGAGGGGCTTGCGTAACAGGTCCTTTTTGGGATATCTTGTCAATGCACGTCGCCCGTTACTCGGAAACTGACGTCGACTGCATAACGGCTCTGCATTGTCACAATCGTTGCGCGTCCCTTGGCATCATAGTTCGCAGCCTGCGCGCAACGCAACGTGGGGGACAGGTGGGAGGAAGGGTTGTACTGTGATATCAAGTCAACCTCCAGAGAGGGGGGGACCTTTGTAGTCGAGAGCTGGAAAATACACATACTAACAACCCCCCACCCTGTCTATGGGCTCTACCTTTGACCTTTGACCGTGCCTATGTCCTCCCCACGAAATACCCTGCAACCCACGTCCGTCCATGTCTGCTATAGGTAGTCAGTGCTTCACAAGGCGTCATGAAGCTGCATCTCTCCCCCAGCTTCCCGTGCCCCGTGCACGACATGACGCCCTGCTACCTGGGTACCTAGACAAGTGACAGGATGCGCCAACGTAGACGAGACTTCTCCCCATGAGCGAGCAGCCAACATGACACAAGTATCACCGGGTACGGGTACGGGCTCTCCGTTTAACAACACCATGACTTCCGGCGTCTTTCATCGTCTTTCTTCATCTTGCTCTTATATGCTGACTAGGTGTCCTCGTGCGATTAGATACAGCAGCAACAGCCCACACCCTTAGTCAAGCTTTCCCAACAGTCAACGCCATCCCTGTTTGCTTTTGCATAGCTTCCTGCGAGATCCAGCCTCCTCAACCAGCTTTACCACCCCACCCGCCCCTAGATGTGAGCATGGACAAGCCAAGATTATGCATTATCCTACCCGTCCTTCCCACCACAGGCTGCACCACCTCTCGATCAATGAGGCAGGGTATGAAACCAGTCTGAGCTAGCTATCAGACGTTGACGTCCTTCCGTGTCGTTGACAACGAGCAACCAACTAGCTCTCGCTTCCACCAAACGAGGCAAACTGCGCCAAAGTGGCTTGGAACGTAATCAAGCAGACTCCTAGTCCGCAGGAGCCTAAGCTACTCAGCTTTCCAATAGATAAAGAAAAAGCAGACATGGCCGACGTTTGACAAACAACGATAATATCCTCAGAATCTTGGCCGCCAAGTCCGGAAAATAAGAATAGTATGAATAAATGTCAATAGATAAACCTAGCGCCCCATGAATATGCCTCTTTTTGTTCATACGCCATTCGCCGGTGCGGAACTGCTTCTGTTTTCGTTCGTCGTTCGATGCTGCGTCGTTATGTCGCCCTTGTCGTCGGGCATATGGCCATCTAAAAATTGCAGAAAAAGAATAAATCCCATATCTCCCCGTTCCTCCTACGGTATCTCGCCAATCATCTTCAGTCGTCGTCGGGCATGTCCCGTTGGGGTGGGAGGGGCCGCGCCGTTGCCGACCCCTCAGCCGCGGTACTCCTCGCCGGCTCCTCATCGCGGGACCCGTTTCGTCGTTCTGGTTGTCTTCCTTTTCTGCCCTCATAGTTTCCTCCTCTTGATTGGCTGAGGCACAGCTTGCTATTATATGACGCTGTCACTCATAACACCACGCACTTGGACTTGCCCCTGTCGTTTTTGCTCCTCCGGGGCCTATCGTCTCGATCTCCGCCTCGCGCGTCGCCGTTGCCTGTCCGCGTCCGGCCGCTCGACCTTTCTGAAGGCCGTGAGGCTTGTTGTCGCTGTCGGCGTAGAATTCTCACCACGTCATAGAAGGCCTTTTCGACATTGATGCAGTTTTTGGCTGAGGCTTCGACGAACTCGCAGCCTAGCTCGCGGGCTAGAGCATGGCCTTCTTGCGTCGATACCTCTCGCTCAGTAACTCGGTCGCTCTTGTTGCCGACAAGCATAATAGGCACGGGCGCCTGTGCGTTGGCCGAGGAGATGGGGGAGCCCGGGTAGGAGGGCGAAGAGGCGCATGACTCCTTTACTCGTTGAATCTGGTGATGGAATCGCTTGATGCGAGAAAAGGAAGAGCGAGAAGAGATGCTGTAGACTAGGACGAAACCTTCGCCGTCACGAATCCATTGGTCTCTTAACGCTGTGTACTCTTCTTGTCCGGCGGTGTCGAGGACTTCGAGCATGCAGGGCTGGCCGTCGATAACGACCTGCTTGCGGTATGAATCTTCGATCGTGGGGTCGTACTGCAATGGCTGGTCAGCCTATACTGTCGATACACTCGGGTAAGCAATGTTGTCGGGTGAAACTCACAGTCTCGACAAAATGCTGCAAACACAACTGAATGGTAAGAGCCGTCTTTCCCACGCCACCATCTCCCAGCACTACCAGCTTGTACAACACCATACGGCCGGCCATGATGACGGCTACGACGACGAAATCGACAAAGAGGAAAGTCGATGTGAGAAGAGACGATGAGGTTCGGAGGGGAGAAAGGTCCGGGTGAACAAGGGACCGAGGGGAGGAGGGTGGGAGAAAAGGAGGGGGTGGTCGGTGATGAGGCTCAAGAAACGGGGATTCGAGGGTGGTTGGAAATGGTGAGAGGAAGTCGTCGTCACGGGCGGAGGAGAGGTAAAGACGAGGGACGAGGAGGGGGTGGCTGGATGGAGGAAAAAAAAAAGAGCAGTGACCAAGCAATTGCAAGCA
>JADDON010000243.1:0-33678 GCA_017140175.1 Fusarium staphyleae
TTATATATAAAGTATATATATATATAGTATTACTTTATTAGAGAAGCTATTAAAAATAGATCTATTAAGATTATATATATACTAATAGCTAAGATAGCCACTAATAGCCTTACTAAGCCACTATTAATAGTAAAATATTAAGATTTTATAGATATAATAAAAATAAGGGCTATTAATAGCCTTATAGAGGAAAATAGAGAGTTAGGAGCTTAAGAGGGAGTATTAAATTACGCCTAATAAATAGGTATTAGATTATTAAGCTTCCTAATAAAGCTAAGTGATAATATAGGTATAAGGAAATATTTATAATCTATAAATAGTACTATAAGAGGATAAATAAGGGATTTAGCTAGGTATAAAAGGTAGCTATTCTGCCCTTTAACTAAATAGATTATCTATCTTATTCTTATTGACTTATTATATATCTATCTTAAGTCTAAGACTAAGACTCACGTGACGACACCTCATCATAGATGAGCTAGGCTGCGAAAGACGAAAGGATCCTAATAAACAGAGACAGAACAGCCAACCTATATAGTAAGGGTAGGGCTGAGTCCTGAGCTATAAGCCACCCTCTTCCAGCTGTGTACAGGTGACTGACAAGAACAAGCATCAGCATGCAGTTAGCCTGGCCCAAGAGTATATTTTATGCCCATAGCCATCTGAAGGCAGTGGATAGTTAACTTATAGTGCCAAGGCCAAGATCCTAGGCGATGTGGCTTTCGACACCCAATCAACGCTTTTTGTTTCTGTCTCTTTTCGAGCCTTGTTTCCACAAGTCCGTATATATACATGGGTATATATAGAGTATATTCTCTTGGTATTCTCTTGATCCTTGCCATAATGTTTTTCGAAATTCTTACAATCCTGGGGCCCATGATGGCTAGACGTCTTGGGAGTCGCGAGCTCAATGACACAAGATGGAAGAATCAGCATGAGTTATTGGCTACATTATCAACAATTGGAGGTTTCTGGGTCTCAAAAGCATAGTCAATCCTTTAACGCCTACTATCCGTAGTCATATTATGTTAGTGTCTCTCGATACCACCACATCACGAAGAACTACCAATTGACCAATCATATCTCCAGAATCTGATAAGCTATCACGGAGTACGTACACTGACTGCTAACTTATGAAACGCCGCGTCGTGTGGGGTCTGACTGAGCCTCCGCTCCATCTCCCTCGCATCTTCATACGCACGCATCCCACGGACTCAAATCAACCCCCGAACAGCCTGAATAACACAAATGGCGGAGATCGCCTCGGGTCTTCAAGTATTCCCGCCAACGGATGATTCGCCACGTCCGAAACAGGCTGCATGTCTCGTGTGTCGCCGCAGCAAGATCAAGTGCGACTGGAAGCCTCATCAGGCGCGATGCAAGCGATGCGTCCAACTCGACTGCGAGTGCGTGCGACCGGCCTATCATCCTGGAAGGCAACGCGGCGTCAAGAAGCAAGTCTCGCCTGATATCACGGTTGGAGGGACGTGGGATGATAATTACCTTACTTACTGACCGCTCTGTAGCAAGCGCACGGGGCTGGACAAGGCGCTCTACCAGATTGACCAGGCCGTAAAGCGAGCTCGTTCAGCAGCGCAAAAGGATCCAAACGATGACAGGGTCCTGGCTCATCTTCACGGCCTCCTTAGCGGCGCAAACACCCCAAATCCACCGCCGACCCGGGGGAGCTATGCGCCCACCTCTAGCGGGGACGATGATGATGATGATGGGTACTCTGGGAAGGAGGAGGATGACGAGCAAGAACCCGTCGCGATGCCAGACTTTATCAAGAGAACAGAGACGAGTCTCGCCATTGACGACGCCGAGAACCCGCTTCAGCTCCTCGCTCGCGCATCCTACATCCAGCCGTCGCCCGAGTCACGACATGGTAACTCTCCGATGCAGGCTCATACTGCGAGCAGCATGGGGCAGACCGAGGATGAGGTCCAGGCCTTTTTCGCTCCCGCGCAGGTGCATCTCGACGTTGGGCCAGACGTTGACCCCGTGTCTCTTGGTCTAGTCTCTGAGGATGAGGCCGACAACCTCTTCAATTTGTGAGTCTGCGCACCCTTGTAACCCGCATATGATACTCACTCAGCAGCTTCCATCGCAATCTGGCACATACTCGATGGGGCCTTGACCCTAGGATATACACTGTCGAGTTCACACGCTCAAGATCGGCCTTTCTGTACACGTCCATCATGGCCGCGTCGGCCTTGTTCTTGCCGTCCACTGCGGCCCTCTCCAGGAGACTATCAAATCACGCGAGAACCTTGGCCCATCGTGTCATGGTCAATCGGTATCGATCCGTCGAAATCGTTCTCGCTTTCATGGTCAACATTCCCTGGATGTTTCCCGGCCAGCACTCGACCGACGATGAGACGTGTACATACATCTCAATTGCCAACACTGTTGCGACCGACTTATCCCTTCACAAGAGCCTAGTCTCGCCAGAAATGCTGGGTCCGGGCTCTGGAATCGGTCTGGCCCGAGGTGATTGTTTAGATCCCCAGGCTGCTTTGGCCATGGATGGTTTCCCCGATGTCGATCCTTGGTCTGAGCGAGGAAAGCTTCTCCTCCGGAACAGAGAGCGATGCTGGATATCGCTGTTTGTACTGGAACGAGGGTAAGTTCCTTGGTCCTGTTTGAAGACTCGCTGACGCGTCAAGGATGTCCTTGGCTCGTGGACGGCCTTTCTCCGTGCCAATGACCCGCTCGCTGAAGGACTGCGATAATTGGCATCGCTCCGAACATGCAGACCCTCTGGACGGCCATCTGGTCTCGATGGCTGTTCTAAGAAGAGATTTGGTAGGCTCTTCCAGAATTTTAGCCGAACAAATGCTGATCTAGCAGGATGCACTTTTTGCAACAGTCCGCGCCCTTTGCGATGGGTCCCAGATGGCTTCAAGTGATGGTTCACTTATTGCTCAGTCGTACGTCTATAGGAGAAACGTCGCTACCGAGCTAACTTGTGCTAGTATCCAAGGTTCAATTGAGCGGTTCTTTGATCAATGGTATACTGAATGGGGAGTCTCGATAGGAAAAGGCCCAGGCAAGTATCTCGGTCTGATGTCTAGGCTATGCTGACCATTAGACCGCCGCCTGCCCCCGTACGTCGAAATTCTAGTGACGCATACCCGTTTATCCATCTATGGCGGTGTCATCAACCATCCGACCGCTCCCTTGGAAGTACGTCGCTTCTTTCATACTGCCGGCCTGTCGTCCGCCCTGAACGTGATGCGTGCTGCGATCCAGGGAGAGTCTCAACTACAATCGATGCCCAATAATACATCCATCATGATCTCCTTTGCGGCTTGCTTCGCTCTCACCATCAGTTCCTACACCACTAACGAATCAACTCTCGCGCCGAGTATCCGAAACCTCATCGACGAGACGGCAACCGTATTGGAGAGAATAGGCAAGGTCACCAGGCATCGGAACGGACTCTCAGTCAAGTACGGAAAGTACCTGAAGCAGATCGTGAGACGGGCGGCGACTGGAGATGGCATCACGGGCCCTGCTCCACGGGATATGTCTGGGGCTGTTCCAATTACAGAGAGTGCACCCATGGCGACTCCAAATGGTTTCATGAATCAGCAAGCCTTGTGGCCAGAGCCTCTGCATTTCTCCGCCATGTCGGACGATCAGATCGTTCAAGCTCTGAACCAGCCGGGCAACGACTTTGAACCGTCATTCGGCGGACTATCCTGGGATGACATGACGAATTTCGAATGGCTGTACTGGCCAGAGGTAGGTATATAGGTATAAGCTATCTTGATATGTAACATTAAATCAACGCAGCGGCGCGGGTTCAGCTGAGTGTATTCCAGCGCCCAGCCAGCTATTTCCAAACGAAGCAAGGTATCGCAGCTTCTCCATAAACACAAATGTCAAAACCGTGTGAGGGCTGAAACGTCAGAGCAAGTCATCAAGAGGATAGGGGGACTTACGTTAAGCGTAGCCAGGCGGGCGTCCAGCCTCTCATGAGGAATCGCACGCCTTCCTCTCGAAGTCCAGTACGGAGAACTTGAATCAGGCCCTGAATAGTCAGCGAGAGACTCTAGGAAATAATGGGTTACAAACCTCCTTTCCAGCACTGGACTGTATGCGGCTCTTGAGAACATCAGCCGGAGCGCAGAGGGTAGTCGCCATGGTTCCAGCCATCAGCGACGATAGCGCATGAGTCTTGGTGTCGTCTTTGAGGCCGAGGTGACCTGTCAGGTATTGCTTGGCAGAAGAGTACCTGCAGCTGTCAGTATGTCGTGGGATAAGCAGTTGTAGTTAGATAACTCACGTAGCTATCTGTGAGACGTCTTTCAGTTGTTAGTCTAGCATATTCTCAACCCAAGAACAAACAACACTCACTCATCAAGGCACTCCTCGCAACATTCGGCCCAATTCCTTTCCAGAAGGCACGCATTCCTTCATCGCTGTAGACTCTCCCCAGAGCGTCAAAGACGTTGGAATATCGAAACTGTTGCGCGGGCGCCCTGGCTCCATCGGCACACATGCGCACGAGGACGACCTCAGCGGGATTGCCCACGAGGCCAGCAACTCCACCGGCGATGCCGGCGCAGGCAATGTTCTGTGACACCGAGAGCTTCTTTGCGTCGGTGTAGCCGAGGAGCTTGTCGGACAGGTATGTGTGGAAGCCAAAGCGAGCGGTTGAGTACGTTCCCTGACGGAGGATGGAGGCTGATAGACCGGTCCAAAGAGAGGGGATACCTGGAGGCTCAGACGAGGATTCAACAGGGATATATGGCGGACTTACCATCTCGAGCTGCGAATCGAAATAGCACGTTTAGCATGGATGTTTGTGATTTCAAGACTTGCATCCGACTGGAGTCTGTTAGTCTGAGTTCCAGAGATGGAAGCTCGCACGGGACACTCACTACTTGGTCTGATCCAAGGGATGTGCTATACAGTATTAGCTTGAGCTCCTCTTTCTCCACGATCGCAGTACTTACTGAAGCACACGGCCATGCTGGCTGCGGCACCGCTGTGACATGTTAGTGCCGTCTATCATGATGTGTAACAGCAACTCAAACTCACCCCAGCCAGAATGGCTCTTTCGATTTCTTGTCAGGAGCCATAATGAAGAATCAAAAGCGATACATCAGCCAGAACTATGCCTCCTCGCTAAGCACGACTTCGGCAGTACAACCGCCGACTTGTTATAGCTTGCTATCCCATCCATCTCTCGGACCCAAATCTAGCTCCGGCCTCGGTCGGTCTCCGGAATGTGGGGTCCGTATTCTCGGCCCCAGCTTTGGCTCCCGTCGCTCGGGGCGTCATTCTCGTCCAAAACCACGTCGATTCCTCTTCAGGTTGTTTTTCGGTTTGATGTCGCACCAGGAGAAACTGCCCGACATGTCGAAGCTATCTGCGCCTCTGAAAGCCCTCATCAACGCGCCTTTTGCGCGGCCTGGACCTCGCGCTGCGCCCCAGCGGGCTCAGGAGCTGTACGAGGCCATCGCGGATGACGCTGCCATCAGGAACCTCGGCCCCAAGTCCTGGCTGACTGTCTCGGTATGATCTTGGGTCTCAGGTAGTGCTTTCTTCTCTAACGGTTATAGGCTGCCGCGACATTCACCCTCAACTCGCCCGACTCTCTCCCCGTCCTTCACCGCGTCGCGTCGTCGAAGCAGCCTGACTCGGCCGTCAAGAACGCCGAGTACATCCGAGAGATCGGCCTCAAGTGCATCAGCTTCAACGGCATCCCTCGTACCATCAACTGCCTTAACTCGTTCCATGCTTCGCTCCCCGAAGACGTCGCATCCAAGCTCAGCACGAAACCAAGCCGGCAGCCGACCTCGCAGAACATTGACAGCACGCTGTCGCGCGGGCGAGGCCTCTGGGACTCGGTGTATCGACCCTTCGAGGACAAGCTCTTTGAGAAGCTTGCGCTGGCGCATCCCGATCTGCCTGTATACATCCTCAGCAGCCACTATTCCGCGCTGCTCTCCGATCCTGCTCCGGCCGAGCGAGGCTCACTGGCGAGCGTTGGACGCATCTACACTTCCATGGTGGCCATCTCCTGCCTGAGAGCGCAGACGGGCGTTGGACCCCAAGTCTTGTCGCACGTCTTTGGGCTAAGGAAGGCTCTTGAAGACGGGACCTACAAGAGCGATCAAGACGGCGAGAGCGAGGAGGCTGTCAAATACCTGGCCAGTGATGAAGGTGCACACTGGCTTCTCAACACGGTAGACAAGATTGTCGAGGCCATTGGCGGGAGCAGCTTCGCGCCTGGCAGAGAGTCCAAGTTGTAGATATATGACTTATCGTCCACAATGAGTAATGAATATTCTTGACACTTTAGTTACTGGTCTGGTGATGAATTTGTGAAATATCTACGAGCAAAAGCTATGCTACTAGACAGCCAAAGGGAAGCTACTTGGTTAGTTCTGAGCCTGGTAGAGAGCCGCGCCCTCACCATCAAAGAACTCCTCATCCAGCAGCGAGATCAACACCTTCTGGCCCGCCCACTGCTCCTCGACATTGGGCCTGATCTGGTCCGCAGGCAGCACAAAGCCAAAGTCGCCCGTGTCGCGGAGCTCAATGGTATACGAAAAGTCAGCGCCGCCGACGCTGTACACATGGTCCGGAGCCGCGCCGGTGGTGGTGTAGAGCACGGCACCGCTGGGCCCAAAGGTGTAAGTGGTGCGGTCGTCGGAGCTGTCCCGGATGGCCTCGCTCACGAGGGCAGCGGCCTTGGTCCACTTGCCCAGCTCGGGGGCGTAGAGGGTCTCCTTGTAGCCAAAGGGCGAGAGGATGTACTGGCCGTAGCTGTGCCAGTCGATGTAGAGCTTGATGCCAGCGCCGTCGCGCAGCTTGCGGACGAGCTTGTCGAGGCCCTGGTTCTCCGGGCTGTCGGAGGGCTTCTCGCCCCTGTAGACCTCGGAGCATGGGTTGGTGGATGCGCCGAGCTTGTTCGAGTCCCAGCCAAACTCCCAGTTTCGGTTGATGTCGCGACCGATGCAGCTCTGGTTCGGGGCTGAGGCCGGGGGAGGCTGGCGGTTCTTTCGCCAGAGACGGTTTGCCGACTGAGTGTAGATGAAGCCTTGATTGTTCAGTATAGGTCTCTCACTGGTGGTGTTTGTACTTACCATCGGGGTTCACCACGGGAAAGATGTAAAAGTCGTACTTGTCCAAGAAGGACTGGACAAGCTCGTCTTCTTCCTTGTAGCCGTTGACAATCTGGTAGGCGAGGTATTCGACAGTCTAGACAGTTAGTTAGCCAGTATCTCCACAACGAGACAAACACACTTACCATGGCAGAGATCCATTCTCGGGCGTGGACAGTTCCGTGGTAGAGCACTGCAGGCTTTCCAGGCCCGTCCTTGCCCCAGAGGTGAATACCATAGATGTTGCGGTTCTGGTAAGACTTTCCAGAAGTAGTGATCTCCGAATTGTTGGGAAACAGTCGCTGCAGGTCTCTCAAGTAGTCGATATGATCCTCATAGTTGTGGTATGAGTCGAACCAGGACGCATCGTCGGCCTGACGCTTCCACTTCTTGGGGGAGGTGGATTCAGCGCTGATGGAGGCGCCGAGATCGTCGTGTAAGACGCGATACTCAAGGCCGAGATGCTCGAACGTGCTGATGTCGTTGGGGGCGACGACAACGTCGATGTGCTGGAAGCCATGCTCCCACTCATCGTAAGTGACAGCTGAGAGCTTCTCCTCGACGGAAGTCTTTCCGTGGGTGTTTACACGGAAGACCTTGTATCCATCGTACGACTTATTTTCAACCTTTGGGGCCGCAACGGCGCCCAGGGCGAGCGAGAGCAGTGAGACCACAAGAGAGCACCTCATGATGAGAAGACACAGAAGAAAACGAAAGACTTGTTTGGTTTGCTATTCCCCCAAGTGAGAGGCTGTAGATCTACATATACTCAAGATCAAGCTATGGCATCATATCGATCGTGTCTCGGCCCCAGCACGATGCTGATGTCCTCATCCGAGACCATGGAACTTTTGGCGTCGATGTAATCGAGCTCCCTTACATGTCCTGGATACTCGGACGATCCTTGCCTCTCACCATCGCCGAGCATTGCGGGATGCACTGACCTTCCCCATACGCTCTGGTGCTGGATACAACACCAAGTCCTTGCAGGGATGCCCTCGTTCGTGATCCTCATTGGCGATTGCGTGTAGTCATGGGTTGTCGACGTGCCCTGTCGATCGCGCCCGGACGAGTAGCTTAAAAGAAGCATACAACTCTATCTCATCAGTCAGATCTAGGCAAAACGTCCGGCAACTTGGGCTGGAATCAGTAGGTGATGAGCCACAAGCTGACGGCGTCGTTTGATCAGAAGACATGAGCCCGGGGTCATATTGCGAGCTACGCAACGCACAAAGTCCTTCAATCTTGGGATCGTAATATGCAGAGGATCCAAGGTCTTGGTACTTTCTGCGTCAAAAGTGCCAGGGCCTGCATTACATGGATCTCATGCTGGAGGAGCGCGCATGATGAGATTGCAAATCCTTCATGGCGAAGCATGATCTTCCCTCGTTTACCTGGGCAATCAATCACACCCATTGCCATGTTCAGTCTGCGCCATACATGATGCTTTATAACGACTTATGATATGACCTAACTTAGTAGTACTCCAAGTAACAAATCGCGCGAGACTCATGGTCCATCCAGACCGCGCAATGTACAAAGCCCCCATCACTTCCTTGCCCGAAACCGAGGGTATATCCGTAATCCAGGGGCAAAGACGCAATATGATCTAATTACTCCATCTGCTTGAGCTCGGCCGCTTCTGCGAATTCCGCGTCTGTCTTGCTCCTCACCTCGTCGACACTAACTCCAGGGGCGAGCTCCGTCAGCGTCAACGTGCCCTGCGCCCTATCCACCTCGAATACACACTGTGGCCGTCAGTGTTTAGCTTGTCAAAGTAGATGGATTGACTTACCAGATCGGTTATAATAGTGCTGACGACCTGGGCGCCTGTCAAAGGCAGCGTGCATTGCCGCACAATCTTTGATGAGCCGTCTTTGGCGCAATGCTCGGTCGCAACGACAATCTTTGTGTTATCCGGGTTTGCAACCAGGTCCATGGCGCCTCCCATTCCCTTGAAGACCTTGCCTGGGATCATGTAGTTGGCCAGATCGCCGACCGAGCTGACCTGCAGAGCCTGGTACTGTCAGAAAATGAAGCCCGTTGCGTATCTCTCTTCACTTACTCCGAGAATCGACACGTCAATGTGTCCGCCACGAATCATGCCGAAAGAGTCGGCCGAGTCAAAGGTTGAAGCACCGGGATCCAGGGTGACGGTCTCTTTGCCAGCGTTGACGATGTCACTATTTGCTTGGTTAGTAGAGTCCGCGCTCACAAAGAAGAGGGCATTCTTACGCATCAACCTGGTCCTTGGTGGGGTAAGGGCCCATTCCCAAGATGCCATTCTCTGAATGGATCGTGACCCCAGATTTGGGAGGCAGAAAAGAAACGGCCAGCGTTGGAATTCCTTGACAGAGTTAGACCATGTATGCAGATACTCCTTGGAACACTCACCAACTCCCAAGTTCACATAGTATCCAGGCTTCAGCTCCTTGGCAGCCCGTCTCGCGATCCGGTTCCGCCGCTCCTGGGCCTCGTTTGTCGCCTTTGGCGGACCGTCGTCCCCTTCCTCTCTTGTCTTCAGCACCTCGATGTTCTTCTCGGCGATGGATGGCACAATTCGGTCGACAAAAATCCCGGGGAGGTCGACATCGTTGGGGTCGATGGCGCCGACCTCGACAATGTTCTCGGCCTCGACGATGGTGGTCTTTGCAGCCTTGGCCATGAGCGGTCCAAAGGCCTTGGTGGCGTATCTAAGTCAGTCAGTTAGTTAGGTAGCACAATCAGCAGTGGATGTTGGGCATACCTAAAGACACAGTTACCCTCCTTGTCGACCTTCCAAGCCCTCAGGATGGCAATGTCGCCAGTAAGAGCCGTCTCCATGAGGAATGTCCGGCCATTGAACTCGCGGACCTCTCTCTTTCGGCCTGGCTCAACGACCGCCCCCGACTTGTCCAGCCGCACCGGAATCTTGCCGTCTTGCACGAAAGTATCTGTTGCTGTTAGCTTCGTCCCGGCCAGGAAGCGGGATACGCACGAGCTGCGGTTGGCGTGTAGAATGCGGGAATACCGGCTCCTCCGGCTCGAATACGCTCTGCTAGGGTGCCTTGCGGGCATAGCTCAATGGCCAGTTCTCCCGTCAAGTACTTCTTCTCCAGCACCTTGTTGTTGCCCAGGTATGACAGAATAAGGCGATCGACCTGGCCCGCACTCGTGAGGGTTGCTAGACCACCCTTTCCTTCTTGTCCGGCGTTGTTCGACACGGCTGTGAGAGAATGGAGGGAATCACGGCCTCTTCGGTTCAATGCCGCAATTATAGTGTCTATTTTCATCGTGTCAATTGCAAGTCTTTGATGTTGATGCCAAGCTCAATGAAGCCAAGTCCGTACCTGCAACACCACAAAGACCAAAGCCTGAGCTGAGAACGGTCGAGCCGCTCTTGACGTCTGCGACAGCGGCATCGGCATCGTCAAAGAGCTTTGAACGAGCTCTATTCGTGAGAGCCACTCTCGTTGTGCTGAATTGACGCCCCGCGCGTATCGTGAAGCTGCTTCCCCACGTCAACGCCCTCAGCGGGGGACACGATCGGCTGTGGGTTCGTAGTAGCAACTTCGACATGATTGCTCTGTTGAGTTGTTTTGTGATGGTTACTCAGTGTTGAAAAGACCCCTCATGGAAGCGCTCCTCATGATAGTTTAAAGAGAGAATCGGTCTCAGTTGTAGCTCCGAGGTGATCATAGCTGTTCGGGAGATAAAGTAGCCCCGGTCGAGTATGTACGTCATCTTCGGCGGGAGAAATGGCGCCGACCGGCACAAGACAGGCTATCCTCGGCCGAGACCTACTCCGTGCTGTCCGAGCCATCCGGCCGAGAGCTCAAGCTACTTAGCTTACAGTATTAGTTAGAGTGTTAGTTGGAAGATTAGGTGGCCGAGGTTATGCAGGTCTAACTTCAGAGACAGGAAACCAAGCATGGTATGGAGTACATCTATTGATACTTGTTTTTCATGAGACATTTGTCGGCAGGATGAACTACAGCCTACGGAGTTCAAGCTTAATGATAACCCATATCCATAATCAAGCCATGGACAGGACCTAGAGAGGATTTCTGGGATGTTGAAAAGTAGCACAAAATCCAAGACTCAACTTTTATTCAATATGAAGACAGTAAAGGCTGAAGTTAGGTTCCAGAGATCTTCCAAGTGAATGACAGGTCTCGACAACTCAAACAGTCTCATGACAGCTCAACGTCGCAAATCAAAATTATGGTCTATTAAGTATAGTCTATATGCACAAAGTAATTACCGATGCTAGCTCAAAAGAACAGGGCGACACTTAGGTGTGAAGCGGTCTGCGGATGAAGACATTCGACTCCCAGCCGTCAATCTCATCGACGACAACCTGGCGAGTGAGCTCATATCTACCAATCTTGGGCAGGATGATAGCCCAGATAACCCAGTAGATGGCACCAGCAGCGAAGATGGCGATACCGACAACGCAGTGGATGTAGTAAGGCAGGTCTTCGTAGACGTTCTGGCTTGCCTCCTCAGGGGGGATAAAGGGGGCAATAACAAGGTAAATGTTGCTGAGGCAGAAGAAAACAGCAACGGGAAGAGTGGCCCTGATCGGAGGGTTCCAGTTGAACTTGGCGCGGTTGAGATAGAGGTGGATGAGGCCACCGGCGACAAAGGTGTTGACAATAGCGAGAGGGTAAGAGATGAGGCTGGACGGTTGGTTAGCTGAGATTTCAGAGGCAATAAGTGAGGCACATACTTGAGAATAAAGTTGTAGGCATCGCCAGGAGGAGGAGCAAGAATGACGATGACGCAGATGATCCAATGCTCGAACAGACCAGCCAGAGGGGCGTTGAAGGGGCGGTTGCTGGCCCAGAGACGGGAAAAGGGCAGGATGCCCTCACGGCCGAGCTCCTGGACAAGACGACCCTGAGAGAAGATGACGCTCAAGACGTTGCCAAAGGCGGACAAGGCGACAAAGACAGACAGGGCGCGCTCTGCAGTGCTACCCATGACGTTGCGGAAGAGCGAGGCGGCGACAAGGCGCTTGGAAGCGAGGATCTCCTCCTTGGGGACGGCAGCAAAGTAGGCGATGTTGACAAGCATGTACAGGATCGAGACAGAGATGATGGCGACAGGAGCCGCAATCTTGAGGGTGCGCTGCGGGTTTCTGGTCTCGCTCAGGGCGTAGTTGGCGTTGCTGTAGCCAACGAAGCTCCAGATGACGTTGTAGAGGGCGGTAACGACTCCGTAGGAGCTGCCGGTGGTGCCCTCAAAGGCGTTGCTGAAGTTGTCGGGCTTCTCATCGAGCTTGACATGTCCACCGAGGGCAACGAAGCCAGCGAGGATGATGATGATGACAATGATGATCTTGATGATGCCGAGGACGTTCTGAAGACGAAGGCCCCACTTGAGCGCGGTGCCGTGGATGAGGAAGGCAACCGTGATACAAGCCAGACCAACGGCGCGCTGGTTCCAGCGGTCGACCTCCTTGTTGGCGGCGTGGAGGATGTACTCGCCAAAGACGACCGAGTTTCCAGAGGCCCAGCCCATGAGGATGACGTAGGATGCGTACATGGCGGTGACGAGGAACTTGGGCTTGCGGTAGATGTACTCGAGGTAGTTCTTCTCACCACCATTCTTGGGAATGCCGGTTCCCCATTCGAGATAGACGGCAGTGCCGGCGCCGGCGATGATGGCGCCGACGAGCCACATGATGAGGGCCAGGCCGGGGCTGCCAGAGAGGGCTAGAATCGAGGAAGGAGTAGCAAAGATACCGGTACCGATGACACGGTTGAAGATGAGCATAGAGGCGCTCAGAACGCCGATTTGACGCTTGGCGTCGCTGGCATGCTTGAGGCGGCCTGGAGAGGACGGTCAGTAACTGAGTTAGGTGAGTACCCGTGCAGCTCGAGCTGTATACGCACCAGCTTCGCTATCACTTCCGTCGCCGGTGAAGTGGACATCGTGCTTGGTGTCCGGGCCTACTGGGCCCTTGATGTCGTCGTTACTCATAGCGTTAGAGTCGAACACGAACGCAATCGAGTATCAGGTACAAGTCAGGCCGTATAGAGGCAGATGGTCAAAGAAGGAACACAGCCAGAGGCAACTGAAGAGCCAACTGGGGGAAAACAAGAGGGACACCATGACCTTTAATAACGACGAGAAAAGCACGACCCCTTCACGAGGGAGCGCGGGAGGCAAAACCCAAACCCCAAAGACGGCCCCCATGGCAAAAGTTTCAGTGGATACGAATACCTCGACCCCTGGAGGTTCAAGGCAGAGTCTAAACTAGTTAGAAGGGAGAGAAAAAACGTGTAAACGGGTCGGCCCAGGCGCCGAGAACTTGATGGTGCCGTGTGGCCAGGGCGACACAGAAGCACCGAATAGGAACCGCCATCTTGGCGATCCAACGGGAAGCCTGCGGCTTGCGACCCCCATGTGCAGTACAATCAACTGTATGTAACTTAGTGTAGTTAGTTGTCTAAGGTTAACATTGTCTGCGGCTCAATAAACGTTTGGTAGCATGATGGCCGTCCAACAATGTGTCATGTTTTCTTCAAGTTGGGACCACTTGGAGCGACTAGGCCGATGACGCGATCTGATGTGATCGCAGGGTTTTCCAGCTCCAGACCAATCGTAAGACTCGGTTTTGCAAAACCAATCCACCCTGGACTTCATCTGCCCAGGGACTCCCCGGGCGTCGGCCGGCCTCAGAGGGACCCGGCCTCGCGGGCTCCGGCTCCAGCGAGTCGAGATTTGAGGCTCATCGTCGCCCTGGACCCAGGCTTTAAACACCTTCCGCATTCGAGATCTCCCGGTGGGTTTCGGCAACGTCCCCCATTGATGCGAGTATCCATCTCCCCGTTTGACCCTCTGTGGCTGCTGATACTCCACGTCCCGGGGGACTTCACCATGACCGCGCAGCCGGGTCTTTTCTCACGGGTATCAATCCACAGCTCTGGAATGCGCGGTTGTTGTTTGTTTGTCATGGACGTTTCTGTACAGAGGGAGCCGACGATGGACATAGTATGATCCAAAGCATCGGTTGGACCGCATAGATCGACGACAAAATAACATCATGGTGTGATCGCGGTGAGATGCGAGATGCTCAGGCGACATGCACCTGAATTTTCATGTGAGCCCGATCTAGAAACACTGTTGCATGGTAGCATCGAACCTAGCATCAACGAATGCGACTGACAAGCTGCGGAGTGTCCGGCCAGTCCCAAGACATCGCGGCTAGAGCGTCCGATCGACGCGTTAACAGTATCTCGGGACCAAGCGTAGCGGTATTTGTCCCTGTCATGACAGCCGTACTCCCCGAGCATCCTTGTCCGCTACCCAAACATTGGGTTTCTTGCCACAGCTGTCATATCACAAAGGAAGGGCGTCGAGCTGGATACGAGTATTGTACATGCCAATTCACCATAGTCGCCTTAGAAGACGTCAAGCTGGTGCTGCAGTCTCGAGTCCTTTTGTCTCGATCACCTGCCTCTTCACAGCTAGGCCGAGCATTCCTAGATCAGCACATTTACAAAAGTCCAGAGAAAAGGCATGCCTCATCAGCTGGACCCTTCCTTGGCCTCCCACGCTTGACGAGGCTATTGGTCCCGACGCCCTCGAGGCTAGTTCGTTGTTGGGTGCTGGCCGATGACGTGCCCGGGGCCAAGACTTAGGCTCTAGGGCCCCCAGTTCCACCAACAGTCGATGTGTTGATATCCGACGTGGGAGTGGTCACTCGGTCTCTATACCTTGTATCGCTTCAGTACGCTTTCCCTCGGTGTCAGCCCAGCATGTGAATCATTGGTGTTGATGGATGATAGTGGAAGGCGGCTCACGCCTGTTTGGGTAATAAAGGATTAGATCAACTCGAGGCCTCGAACCGTCCTTCTATTACGCCAAGTGATCTGAGAACTCAGATCATGGCCAACAGGTGATCATTGCTAGAAATTTGAAGATCAAATATTGCAATTCAGCCACCAGATGGAATCATTTCAATATTCACGTACTGAACTCGATCTGCACTCTGCAGCATGGAGTACAGGCTGGTCCTTCAGATTTTGCATCCTGATCTAGAGATTACGCTTTCTCAGTGATCGAAAGGACAATGAGCAGGGTATCCGCATATTTCATCAATATATCAATTTCATGCTAAGCTGATAGTTTCACTCTTGACAGCTTCACTCAAGTAGACAAGTTGTGGCGCTAGCTCAAATGTGGCTGCCGTGGCTTATCATAGTGTCGAGCCATCAACATCAAGCATGGCTAAATTTGACGGTGTCAAAGGCGTCATATTACTGGTGTGACAGAATTTTCTCGTCTTGATATCGTTCGAGCAGCGGTTAAACCCGTTTGCAAGTTGATATCTCTTCCCGGGTATACGTATCGATACTTGTAGCGAGCTTAGTTGCGCAGCTTCAATAAGTGCTTCTGAAGTAGCCTACCCTAAACTTGGCAGAAGAAACATGACTTCTTGTCATATCTGAGTAAGTATCCGCAGGCTAGTGGACGAAGGTATTTAAGTCTAGTGTACGGAGTATCAGTCTTTAGTATAGTACTATAAAGTGAAATTGGCTTGCCTTTTTTACTCCTCCAATTTTGCAAATTCAGTATATAAGTGATATGTCAACTAGCCCGTAGAGAGATAGTTAAAGCTTTGAGTAGCTCGTGAAGAAATCAGTGATATTTCTAGGTGAAGATACCATTTTAATAGCTTAGCTTTAGTAGGTTTATCGCATGATAGACATACATAGAGATAGAAGGACGTCGCTGATTTTTAAAGAGTCAAACTGTGAAGCTTTCTGGCAAGAAGACTACCAACCAAGGAAATAGAGGAACCGACACAATCGTCGATTGGCATCTTAGAGGATCCTGGAACTGGATACGGTGTATGATGTTTGACATGCAGTTGGTTCAATGCCCATAAAGTATGATAGTCATAGAAGCTTTTGTTATAAGATTCTGCAGCGGGTTGGGTGAGACGGGTGATACATTGACCAGAATCAAGTTATTAACTCGTCAGAATAAAAGTTATTACTGTATATTGCGTGCTGAACTACAGACACTATACCTAACCTATTATTGTTTCTTAGGAAGCTATTTTGATGGGGATGATACAATGTCATGGCACAAATACTAACAACACAGCCTCAACCAGATAGGTAACAGGAAAAAGAATATATACCAGGATCTAATAGAAATGAATTAGAAGCTTTGAGGCACAACGGCGGCTTCATTTATATTATCCATTAATACCTATTTATCTCACAGGATGGGTGAATTAGTTACCTAATGCAAGTCACCCTTCTCAGTCACTGAACCAAAGAGCACATTGACCAAGCAAATCAAATTCAGAGCAGGTCAAAGTACTCTGTGTACCATTGAAAGGCGACTACGACACGGTTTGCTAGAGTATCCCCTACAGATGGTATATTGTGGACTCGTTCATCATGTCATAGCCCGTGTTGGCCGCGATGGTGCAGGAATGATCTCAAGATGACTGCGTCGTGTAACTGGGCAACGACAAGTTGTTTAGCATCTATTTATAAGCATGGGAAGGCCAATATAACAAACAAATGCAGCCCCCTGACATGATCATACCAACTATCATGACCTTGTAACGCGTTGATGCCGTGTAGAAGTTGATCGTCGTAGACTGACTAGGTAGGTAGGTAGTTGGCTAAGTTAGTTATAGGCTTATAGTGCAGTAGATAGCCCACAAAAACCCATCTGTTTATTTGAACTGCGCATGCTGCGCAAACAGTCATGGTAACTAACATACGTACTGCAGTACCGTTCTGTCCAAGCCAAAGCTGTCTCGCTGATACGACTACCAGCGCAAAGAGCTACTAGCCCTGCCATCATATCATATCCATGTTCCCCAGTAAATATTGACCACAACCAAGAGTCTGACAACGGATCTCGGACTTGGCAGCCCGCCGACGTGGCTGAAGCTCTCTCACTCTGTGGCTTATTAACGAACGTTTGCTTAGCCCCCATTAAGCTAAACGCGTCGTCGCATGGACAACGCGCCCACGTCCAACTTGCGACCATCATCTACACCAGTGACGCAATAAGTTAACTAGTACCTCCATTTCGCAGCGATCACCTCAACTTATTCATACCCATTGCAACACGTGAGGCGCAGAGAAGAAAACCAATTGGCCTCTATCGTCTTCTTCTACTTGACCGTGATGCCCTCAGCAGGTAACTATCGTCCCCGTCCAACGGCGCAAACAGCTTGACGCGCATGCTCGAGCACGGCAATGAACTGACTTTTCCTGCGGCCTAGATCCTTACGACGTTCCTGTTTCGCCGACGAGAGTTAGAGCCAGAGAGATGGCTGGAGAGACTCCTACCAAGGGTGGCGATGCCGTAACTGCTCGCGATAAGGCTCTTGATAGTGCCAAGGCGTCGCCATCTGTCAAGACTTCGCCTGCGCTCAAGGGCTCACCTGCCCTCCGAGGGTCACCTGCTCTGAGAGGTTCGCCTGCTCTGAGGTCATCACCCGCGCGCAGAGAATCGCCCGCCGTCAAGGCGTCTCCTACTCCTCGAACCGGAACCCCCGCGAAGAACGAAGAGGCCGATCGCGCTATTACTCCCGCAGCGGCCGAACCCGCCGAACCCGCCGAACCTGCCGAACCCAAGAGCGCCGAGGAACAAAATGGGGATGAAGAAATCCAGGAGAACGGAGACGTTTCCGACGTCGCAGCCTCAGACAATAAGCCTCACGAAGGGTTCAGAGACAATGTCGAGATCGACAGCTTCATCAGCCATCGTGTTGACAAGGACAACGCGACTGTCGACATCCAGGTCAAGTGGGAGGGTGGTGAGACAACCTGGGAGACGGAATGGAGCATGCAGGAACAGGTGCCGACCCTCGTCTTCAAGTACTGGGACAGCCTCGATGGCCGCGAGGCCGCTACCGACCTGGATATCTACCACGTGTTTAGAATCCTCAAGCGCACCAGTCTTCCCGGCAAGTCTAAGAATGCGCAGTACATGTATCAGGTCCAATGGGTTGGTTACCGTCGCACCGACTCTACTTGGGAGCACGAGTCCAAGCTCCGAGAGATTGCCCCGGGCGAGCTGGAGAAGTTCGAGGCCAAGGAGATAGTGTCTAGTGCCTCTGCTGGACCTCAGAAGCGCAAGAGTACCCGCGGTCCAGGACGACCACGGAAGAAGGCGAGAGTTGAAGATTCGGACTAAGGGCGGAGGAGGCGCAGATAATGCTCCAGATGCGTCTGGAGGGCTTGGAGACAGGAGTGAAGCTATAGGGGATAGTTGCCGAGACACCCGTCGGCGACGGAGGAGAACCAGATGCGCTTTGGTCGCAAGACGGGGTATCTCGAACACGTAGAGGCAAACTCTGCGCGACCACCACGTATCTACTGTCCGGCTGTGTATGAAAGACGGTGACTGGGTACGAATGCGCTTGGGATAATGTATGTACTCATTACTTAAAATATTGTGTTAACCAGATGGCTCGCAGCGCTCCATGTGATCTCGTGACTAGCACGGTAACTATCAGTGTGAAGGGGCAGTCGATCTCCACGACCAGCCCTGGCGTGGAGGATGAGTGGATATATGAGGCATATTGCATGCTCGACAATACATCAAGTCGTCCTCTCAGTTCTCAACAGCACTTCGTTCCGAGCTGACGACATCCTCCTCGTCGTCCTTGGTGTCCTTCGCTTTCATCAGAGGCCAGTGACCATGGTCCTCCTTGTAGCTCATGGCCGTAAACTGTCCAATAACAAAGACCCAGTACAGGTTGTAGGCGAGAACAGATCCATACGTGGCCGAGTTGTTCCAGCCCAGAACGGCATTGAAGATTGCCCATGCGCCTCCGCCATTAAGCTGAGGGTTACAACACTGTGAAGGTCAGTATCCGTCTTTCACTGTAGGTGAGAGCGACCTACATTGACGTGCCAGATGCTTCGGTCGATATCATACGACCCAGGACCATCTCCAAGCTCAGCCGCGTCGCCACCGACGACCTTGTTCCACTGCTGCTGCTCAAAGAGCCAGATGGCGCGGGAAAACAGGCCAGCAGCGACGAGGTAGAGAAGACAGGTCGAGGCGACGAGGAAGACCTGTAGCTTGGCCGAAGAGCCACCCCTAGAGGAGTCAGATGAGCGAGAGACAGACGGGCTATGTGATACTCACCTGTAGAGAACATATCCCACGAGACCGCCACAAAGCAAGCCCATGATGACAGGAAGTGGTACAGCGGAAGCGGGCGCAGAGAAGGATACGCCTGCAACAAAGACGATGCCTTCGATACCCTCGCGGAGCACCGTGATAAACGGGAGCATAAACATGGCGTACTTCTCAAAAAAGTTGACGAGCCACGCGCGTTTCCCATGGGCCGTCACGGGCGCCTCGATAGCCTTGGCCAGCTTGACCCGCCACTTCTCCTCCATCTTGCCCACGCGCAGCAGAGCACCGCCCATGATGGTGATGATGACGGCCGAGACGAGGGAGAAGACGCCCTCGTAGTAGTACTCATGGTCCGCCCAGGCGTCGGTGCCGAGGATGTAGAAGATGCCGATGATTATGCCCGAGCCGATGAGACACAGGGCGAATCCGATGGCGGTTCCAAGCCAGACCTGCTCTCGTTGGCTGGGATCCAGTGCTTGGGCGATGGGAAGAGACATACCTGCGTGCGCAAGGCCTTGTAGAGGTTGGCGTCGCGTTGAGAGCCATCGAGGGTCTGTTTGAGAAAGGCCAAGAGGACCGAGACGATGATGGCGCTTTCGAGCGTCTCGCGAAAGACTACGACGAACACGGGGACCGAGAACAGTTCCAGCATCTTGATCTCTCTCTTTCTCTCTCCTTGTTGCTACACTGTAGTTGAGGCTCGGTATAACGCACAGGTTTAAACTTGTCCCCTCCCTCAGATGATCAGATAATCTTTGAACTATCCGAAGACGGTGGCTCCGCCAAGCCTTGTCCAAGCCCGCGTGTCCACTTAGTCCATGTGAAACACCGAATCACAGACGGAGCCGGGGACTTGGGAGACTGGGATCAGCCGAGTTGTCACGAGAAAACTCTGCCCTGGAGAGAAGCTGCGCAGAAACCCCTCATCGAGGAGGATTCATGGACGGGTTGTAGAGAAGAAAGACGAGGCGTTAACTAACACTTAGGCGCGGTAACAAGTAAACTACTGCGTGGCGTATTCTCCCCGGACTTCTCTCTCTCTCTTCTTTACCGTCTAACCCTGAGGACCCTTTGTGCATCCGAGGTCGGCATTATCTGATTGATAAGATCCCTGCGCGAACCTGGGTGGTGCACGCACGGCCCCTTGAGAAGATCACACCCGTTTGGCTGTGGTGTGAGGCCGTCTCCATCACTTCTTGCTTCTTTAGCCTGCGGTTCTGCATTCCAACCTCGCCGCAGACGACTCTTTGCCGGATCAACAACTACTCTCTCACTCAAGAGAGCAGTGGGAATAAGGCTGAAAATGCGCAGAGTCGGCTGGCTTGCAAGTCTGGCGTTGCCATGGGCCTCTCTGGCCGCGACAGTCTCCTACGACTTCACCATTGAATGGGTTAGGGCGAACCCCGATAATGCCTTTGAGCGCCCGACTATCGGTATCAACGGGAAATGGCCGATTCCTCGCATCGAGGCCAATGTTGGAGATACCATCTTGGTGAACACCCACAACAACTTGGGCAATCAGACGACGTCGCTGCACTTCCATGGCTTGTTCATGAATGGGTCAAACCACATGGATGGCCCTTCACAAGTCACCCAATGCCCAATCATGCCTGGCCAGTCGTTTCTCTACAACTTTACAGTACGCTTCTCTTACTAACATAACGTTGCTTCATAAGGAATGCTCTTGTTGACTCTCTGCAGATAACTCAGCCGGGCACGTACTGGTATCACTCTCACACCGAGAGCCAATATCCCGATGGCCTTCGCGGAGCTCTTATTATCCACGACCCAGAGTCGCCCTTCAAGCACAAGTATGATGAAGAGATCGTCATGACGCTCTCCGACTGGTACCACGACCAGATGGCCGTCCTGATCCCAGAGTTTCTAAGGAAAGGCAATCCGACTGGTGCCGAGCCAGTACCTCAGGCTGCTCTGATGAACGAGACCCAGAACCTTGAGGTTGCCGTGCAGCCCAGCAAGACGTATCTTCTCCGGCTGATCAACCTCGCTGCGTTTGCTGGCCATTTCTTCTGGATCGAAGGGCACAACGTGTCCATCGTCGAGGTCGACGGCGCATACACCAAACCGGCCGAGGCCAGCATGGTTTATCTCTCTGCTGGACAACGATGCAGTGTCTTGCTCACCACAAAGGATGGCCTCCAAGGCAACTTTCCCATTGTTTCTAGCATGGACACGGTAAGTCCAGCAACCCCCGTCTACTTGACCTGACTGACCTGGTAGGATCTCTTTGATGTTTTGCCAGACGACCTCAACTGGAACGTCACGGGTTGGCTTGTCTACGACGAGACGAAGCCTCTACCGAAGCCTGCGATCATGGACGAGTTCGATCCATTTGACGACATGGATCTCGTGCCATACGACGAAATGTCGCGTCTACCCGAGCCCAGCACGTCTGTCGAGCTCAACGTCATCATGGACAATCTCCGCGACGGCGCCAACTACGCCTTCTTCAACAACATCACCTACCGCGCGCCCAAAGTGCCTACGCTCTACACAGCCCTGACCAGTGGCGACAAGGCGACGAACCCTCAAGTCTACGGAACCTACACGCATAGCTTTGTTCTGGAGAAGGATGAGATTGTCCAGATCGTGCTCAACAACAGGGACGACGGTCGCCACCCCTTCCACCTGCACGGCCACCACTTCCAGGTGCTGTCCCGAAGTGAAGATGATGTTGGGGACTTTGATGGCTCCGAGAAGGACTTTGCAGAGACTCCCGTGAGGAGAGATACCGTTGTTGTCCGGGGCAATGGAAATGCGGTGCTTCGGTTCAAGGCCGATAACCCGGGCGTTTGGCTATTCCACTGTCACATCGAGTGGCATGTCACGTCGGGCCTCATCGCAACGTTTGTCGAGGCGCCTCTTGAGCTGCAAGCTTCGCTTGAGCTCCCCCAGGATCACCTGGACGCCTGCAAAGCGGGCGACATCCCCGTCGCCGGCAACGCTGCTGGACACACCCAAGATCTCCTGGATCTCTCGGGCGAGAACGTCCCCCCTCCCCGTCTGCCGGATGGGTAAGTCTCCTGCTGCCTGCCTTTGTGATCGCGACTAATCTGGAAAAGTTTCACCCTACGAGGCATTGTCGCCCTCGTCTTCAGCACTCTGATGGGCATCTTTGGTGTCTATGTTGTCGCATCTTACGGATTGAGGGCCGAGAATAAGAAGAAGAAGAGGACCGCTGAGAGAGAGCCTCTGCTGGCTTCCGGCGAGGTACCCGGAGTGGACGGCTCCGAGCCGACTGGACGCGACGCCCCTAGCGAGAACGGCGTGTCTCGGAGGTAATGCATCATCCGGCGCGGGTGTTGATAGACTATGATTAATTGTACAACGTAGACATACACCTACTCCGTTTGATGGCATCGTGTGAACGCCAAGTGCTGCGGTATGGATTGTGAAGGGTGTAAATAACATGGTATAATATGTGCTTGTGTAGATACTGCTCGTACAAACTCGTGGATATCGAAACCCCTTCGCTCCCAAACGCCCCGTCATCGTCTAATACCTGCTTTCATCTCTTCTTCTGTGGCACCTCGGCGGCAGGATACTTGGAAACTTCCCTCAGGTGATCAGGCGTGCCCAACGGCTCCATGTCTCCTCCGTGCTGCTTGAAGGCGACCTTGCGGCCGCAGTTCTTGCAGTAGTGGCTGAGGTGGGAAGCGCAGTGGCATGCGTAGGGAAAGATGACTCCAAAGAGGGTCGTGAGGAAGAGGGCGGCGGCAATTCCGCTGTTTGGAGAGGTTAGACAGCATCCAGAGGCTAGACTAGATGTGCGGACTTACTGTGTGGCTCCTGAAGCTTCCTTCTTGACCTTGGTCTCTGCTCGTCGCTGGCAGAACGGGCAATCGACCGCGTCGGGTTGATCAGCTAGCAGATGTAGAGGCGTGACGGTTGACATGCCGGGAGGATGGCCTGGAGCACCCGGGCCAGGGCTCTGGGTTGTCTGCATCACCATTGACTCGTGTCCAGTATATCCCATCTGACCTTGTTGTAACTGCTGCTGCTGCTGCTGCTGCTGGAACGCCGGGTGCTGTAGAATCGGCGGCGACTGCGTGCCATCCCCGTAGTTCAGCGTGCTCGCTGGCGGCGGCGAGACGTTCGAGGTATATTCGCTCTTCTGGGCCATGGGGCTCGTCTGGGGGTTCTCGTGGGTGGACTCGGAGACGACTTCGGGGAGGTTGCAGTCGTCGACGTTGTGGTTTCTGGATACTCTAGTTAGCTAGGCGCGATCGTGATCGCTCAATTGAGAGGTCGACGCACTCTATGGCGATCTTCTCGTCGTTCTTGGCAGCCGAGTCGGGTGCTGTGATCTTTTCGTCATGCGGCGCGGGAGTGTATAAAGGAGGAGAAACACTGTCTGGATTTGGTAGAGCAGTCGACGAGCTTGGCTCTGGTGATGGCAGCGACATTTCGCAAGGGGGATCCAAGAGTCGCTAACTTTGGAGCGTGTGGCTTTGATGTCGGACTCGCAATAGTCTAGGTACAGAGTACAGAGAGTATTGAAGCACAAGAATGAGTAACGTCAAGATGAGACGGCAGATGAAGGGCAAGCTCAGTTTGTCCAACGGACTTACTACCATACTACAGTAACTAGGTTAATTAGATCGAGCTAGGTACCCTTGTTATTGCAAAGGATCAGCAGTGCTCTGTACTAACTAAATACAGTAGTCTACCTGTCTACCTAAGTTAATTACTGCGTACGAGCCGACCTTGGTTTCAGCCTGGGTCCGCCACTATTTTCATCCCCCCGCCGCCTCTTGAGCTGAAGATCAATGGTGCTCTCACAGCCACCGGTCGGTTTAACTACGACAGATGCCCATCAGGTTCCTTGGAAGAGGCAGAATCAGTCAGTCCCAGGCAGAATCTGTAGGGCTGTGGTAGATATCTCTCAGTGGTAGGTCCCTTCGCCAATCCTTGCTTCAAGAGGAGCTATCTTGGCGGACCCCTAGTCTCTTGAATGCTTAGCCCGTATTAGTGCTTACGTTACCCTAGCCATGATGCTTTACGTATGGGGAGGACTGGGTAGTTTATTGGCTGGCACGGAATTCCGTACCCGTGTCGGTCGAGAAACTTGTGACGCAGAGCAGAGTACGGATATAAAGGCAGAGTTTCTATCCGTATGCATACCCTCGATTGCCCTCGAAACTAGAGGCACGTCAGCGGATTGCCGACTGCCGAAATACTGTTCCCATCACATCAAGACCTGGGTGGAGAAATTGCTTGCAAAAAAGCAGCATCGCATGCCTCGTAAAAGTTCCCCATACAAAAGGCTATACACTGACGACGAAGGAGTATACATCATCCTCGTCGCTAGACCCGACCAACTGCCCTGAGTCATCTCACTTCTCTTTTCAACATGACATCAATCTCCATCATCAGCAAGTATTAAATATCTGACTGCTTAGCAAGATGAGGATGTCGAAGTCAAAAGTCGACACCTTTTGCAGCTGTTTGGAACACATTGCTGTGATATATCAACGGCCTCTTGCTGGTTATCAGTACTGCAATCTTCAACCGAGTCAAGGTAGTAGATTAGTATATGCTGAAGTAGACGAGGATTCGGGGGAAATAGAAACAAGTCAATTCTTTCAATAGACGTTTAAATCGTCATGCCTCGCCTGAGTTTAAGAATGGTATAAATTTAAATGCATAGGATTGTCTGTTCAACTACCAGCGAATTAGTCAAGGCACTTACTAAGTTAATTTAGTTCATTAGTTGATAGTTAATTCTTCATCAAGGGCGGAATAAGGCTCTAAATAGTTTTAAGCATATCCGCAGCGACCTTTGCAGACTATGTTTCTGTCCCCCAGTGCAGCAGCAGCCAGCTGTTCGAGGGCCATTCAATGTTGATCTATCGCTTCTCAGCTCAGACTCATAGAACTCTACAAGCAACCCTTGGCTCAAAGGATTCTAACAACTTTTTAGAAAGTGCCTAAGTCAAAGAGGCAGAATAACGGCACCAAAGTCTGGGAGCGTGGTGGTAGAAAGAAGTATAGATCCTCACGTCAGGCGCCTAACTAACAGACATATCTAGCAGACGAGGGAGGTCGAGAAGAAGCCCTTTAGCATGATCATTCACTGCTTCAGTTGAAAAGACTACATAAATCCTTGTAACAGCGTCAAATATCTTCGTCTCGCGTATCCCGTACGCCGTATTCCGTATTCCGTATCTGGCCCCACTCTGATTGTGTCACACGGAACCTATTCGAGTGCGATGGAGCGCTCACTTTGATGCCAAGGGCAAGAACAATCTTTGAATGAAGCCAAACAATTCGCCTTTATAGCTGAGGTTATTCCCTCGATTCTGACTTGAAATGTTCTCACTAAGCCATCCTATTGCTGAGGCTTCTCTCATGTCTTACTATGTCTGCGGATAACCATTTTGGCCCCCACCACAAGGGCCTCTTTGACTTTACAATCCTCTTTGAACAGAGCATCCTCTCGCTTCTACCTACGGCTCTCTTCGTGCTGGTTGTGCCTTTTCGAGTTGCTGCGCTATGGCATAACCGGACAGTCACCAAGTTTGGTCATGTCTTACGGTTCAAGCTGGTAAGCTGTCCCCAGGTTTCAATTGTTTGCTAGACCTAATAGAAGCATAGGCAACCATCACAAGCTATGTCTGCCTTCAGGTGGCCCTCATAGCACTATGGTGTCTCGACACCGGTACCAATACTGGAATCTCCATCGCCGAATCTATCCTTGGCCTTGTCGAATCGTTGGCTCTGGCTGCGCTCTCCTATATCGAACACCGAAGATCCAGCAAGCCCTCTGCTTTGATAAGTGCCTACCTTGTCCTCACTATAATCCTTGACTTGGCTCTCACGAGAACCCTATGGATCCGATCCGGGAGACACGCCATCGCCTCAATCTTCACAACGTCGCTCGTTCTCAAGACGGTCCTTCTCGTGCTGGAAGAGACACCCAAGCGCTTGATCACAGGAGAAAAAGGAACCATCAAGGAGACATCTTCTGGTGTCATCAGCAGGAGTTTCTTCTGGTGGCTGAACAGTTTGTTCTTTGAAGGGTCCCGCAAACTCCTCAACCAGGGAAGTCTGGGGGCCATTAACGAAAAGTTCAACACCCGTGATTTATCGGAAGCGTTGGAGAAGAGGTGGGAAAACGGTGAGCTTCCCATTATCTAGATGTGAACTGATGCTCACTGCCGACCAAGATCCCAAGAAGGGTCAATTCAGTCTTTTGAAATGCACCTTTCTGACATACAAATGGCAATTCCTCGCTGGCATTCCACCCCGGCTACTTCGCAGTGGCTTCACCTTTGCTCAGCCGTTTCTCATCCAGTCAGTCGTCATCTTCGCCAGCACTGAGAGTGAAGGCGGGACTCAGGTCTCCAGCGGACTCATTGGGGCCACGGCCCTCATTTACCTGGGCCTCGCCATCTCTGGCGCCTGGCACAAGCACATGTCCTACCAGCTCGTCACCATGTACAGGGGTGGTATTGTATCGCTGATCTTCAAAAAGACGCTCAAACTCAGAACTGCCTCTATCAAAGAGTCTGCGCCTGTCACTCTGATGACTACTGATATCGACACTATCATGGGGGCTGGAGCTTCGGTCCATGACATGTGGGCAAACCTTCTTGAGCTCCCGGTTGGCATCTATCTGCTCTACCGTCAGATTGGAACACCCAGTCTATTGGTGCTTGTCCCAACAATCAGCGAGTAACCACAATAGACTTGATTGGGCCAAGGCTAACTATCACAGTCACTACCATTGTGAGCGGTATCATCTCACCTGCCATGGAGCCGGCCACTGTGCAGTGGAACGAAGCAGTTCAGAAGCGTGTTGGCGAGACGGCAAATATGCTAAGTCAAATCAAAGGCATCAAGATGATGGGCCTCACAGGCTTCTTTCACGACTTGGTGCAGACACTTAGAGTAAGCGAGCTTGACATCTCCGCCAAGTTTCGATGGCTCCTTGTTTATATCAACAACCTTGGTGAGAATTTCTCATTGCCATACAAAACACCAAACTAACTCCACAGCCTTATTTTCTGCTCAAGCTACACCCGTAATCATAATCGTTTCCGCCATCTATTGGACCAAATCAGACGGTGGGCTCGGTGTTGCAGAGGCCTTCACGTCTCTGTCCATCATCGCCCTCGTTACACAGCCACTGGTGATGATTCTTGTGTCATTGATGCAGGTGGCTGGTGTAGTGGGTGGCTGCACTCGGATCCAAGCTTTCCTTATGCTCAGTGAGCAAATGGAAGTTCGTTCCACCATGCCGCAATGCCTTGAAGG
The DNA here is from genome assembly GCA_017140175.1 of Fusarium staphyleae. Classification (NCBI taxonomy): domain Eukaryota; kingdom Fungi; phylum Ascomycota; class Sordariomycetes; order Hypocreales; family Nectriaceae; genus Fusarium; species Fusarium staphyleae. The sequence continues at coordinate 27,522 of JADDON010000243.1, forward strand.
CGCCAGCCTAGAGAACAGCAAACTCTCTGGCAGCCGGCCTATTGAGCTGGGTGAACAGTCGGAGAAGTCTCGGAAGCAATTGGAGGCTTCGTTATCAAAGGACCGCCCCGAGACCGAGGCTTCTGAACTCATCGCTCTTATTGAGGGTGCCAGCTTCGAAACCGACGACGGCGCTGAACTTCTCAAAGACATCCACCTGAGGATCCTGAAAGGAAGCTTGAATATGATTGTTGGAAGAGTAGGGTGCGGAAAGTCTTGCTTGCTTAAAGCAATCATCGGCGATCTTCCTCCAGCCAAGGGTAGTGTCAAGGCAGCGGCCTCCCTGGGCTACTGTGATCAAACCCCCTGGTTGCGCAACACCACTATCCGCGAGAACATTCTCGGGCAGTCTGTTTTGAACGAAAGGTGGCTAGCGGAAGTCATTCAAGCGTGCGCCTTGGAAGAAGATATATCTCACTGGCCCCAGGGCGAGCAGACCATCGTTGGGTCTGGGGGAGTGGCATTGAGTGGCGGACAGAAACAGCGGGTGGTATGTACTAAGTAAGACTCAGCCGTCCGAGTCATCTTCTAATAATCTCCAGGCCTTGGCACGAGCTGTGTACTCTGAAAGAAAACTCGTTGTTCTCGATGACGTGTTTAGCAGTCTTGATAACTCTACCGCCGAGACAGTCTTTCAACGACTGATGGGGCCGACTGGTCTTTTGAGGAGGAACAAGACGACTGTGGTCCTGACAACGAGCAATGGTAAGTGCGTACATATGATCCTTGATAAATCCTTTTCTAATGAGTTCAGTTCACTTCTTGCCTGCTGCGGATTACATCACAACGCTTGATGGTGGTTCCATCACCCACAACCAAGTTCCCTACGACGAGGCCAAATCCTTTGCATGGAGGACATTGGAAGAAACCAAGAGCACATCCCCAGAAGCTTCAGGCCCAGAAGACGTGATTGTCGAGTGCCCAAAGGAAGTCGAGACTGACATGGCTCGCCAGACCGGCGACACTGACTGCTACAAGATCTATCTTCGGTCTCTGGGCTGGAAAGTGATAAGCATTATTTTCCCAGTGGCCATAGTCAGTTCAGTTCTAGAGATTATGCCACGTCAGTATCCCATGTACTACGCATTATAGTACTAACGTGTGTAGAAATCTGGCTGCGGCGATGGACCGAGCAAGGCAACGGATCAAAGGATGCATACTATACGGGTGGCTATGTTGGCTTTGCGGTGGCTGCTATACTGGTTGGAGCATTCAACATCGAGTAAGCTAATCGATCCTGGGTATCTGCTATTACTGACCACGAAGCTACTTTCTAATGATTGGTGTCCCCAAGTCATCAAACAGGCTACACGAGCAGCTGTTAAACTCTGTCTGCCGGTGAGTAGCTGCTACTTCATGTGATCTTCCACTAACTGTATAGGGCACCGTTGCATTTCTTTACGAGTACAGAAAGTGGAAGCATCCTTAACCGGTATGTTCATCTCTGTTGATAGCAGATATACGCTAATCCCGTGCAGTTTCAGTCAAGATATGACCCTTATCGATCAGGCCCTGCCTTTGGCATTCTTCCTTACTTTTGACTGTATGTTGAGAACCCCTGATTCACGGACATGGCCATGACTGACTCGTAAAGTGACCTTACGGGGCTTGGTCCAAACTGGAGTGGTGGCCTCTGGTGCCAAGTATTTTGGAGCTTTCATCCCTCTATCCTTTTTGGCCCTCTATCTCATTCAAAAGTACTACCTTCGCACATCACGTCAGATGCGGTTTCTCGACCTGGAGGCGAAAACACCGCTCTACACCCAGTTCACCGAGACTATTGCTGGGCTATCCACAGTTCGAGCCTTTGGATGGTCCGACAAGTTCCTAGATGAAAGCCTCCATCTCCTGAGCCGGTCACAAACGCCACTCTATGTGATGTTCTGTATCCAGCGCTGGCTGGAACTGGTCCTCGACTTGTTTGTTGCTGGTATGGCGATACTGCTTGTGGCACTTGCGCTTCGCATCTCGGGTGCCACGTCCGAAGGTGCCATTGGACTGGCCATGGTGAACTTGCTGGGCTTCAATCAGACACTGACGACGGTCATTGATCAATGGACACAGCTCGAGACATCTCTTGGTGCCATCGCCAGACTCAAGTCATTCATTAAGGATACCCCTAATGAGAATAGGATGATTGAGACAGAGACGCCGCAGAACTGGCCAGCCGATGGCAAGGTCGAGATTGATAATATCACAGCTTCTTACAGGTTAGCTCCTACGAACTATACAAGATTGAAATTGACAGTAGCAGTGGCAAAACACCAGCAGTGCTTCGAAGTGTGAGTCTGGTGATCGAATCTGGACAAAAGGTTTGCGTATGTGGCCGGTCTGGCAGGTAAGAGACACGAAGATGGTTCTCTTACTTAGCTAACAGCTTACAGCGGGAAGTCATCTCTCGTCCTCTCCATTCTGCGGCTCCTCGAACTGAACTCTGGAGCTATCCGCATTGACGGCAAAGATCTGGCAACGATATCCCGTGAGCATATTCGTTCAAAGATTACCACCATTCCCCAAGACCCTGTAAACCTCTCTGGAACGGTCCGAGGTAACCTGGATCCGGAAGGCCTCGTCCAAGCCGATGCTATGCTTGTGGAGGCATTACAAAAGACGGCTCTTTGGCAGACCATCGAGGCTCGTGGAGGCCTCGACGCTGACCTGAGCGAGCTTGGATTTTCTGTTGGCCAAGGCCAGCTATTCTGCTTGGCTCGTGCTTTGCTTTTACGTTCGAGTGTGGTGCTTCTCGATGAGCCAGCAAGTAGTGTTGACAATGATACAGACGTGGAGGTTCGCAAGGTCATCAAGGACTATATGGATGGTCGCACAATTGTCGAGGTTGCTCATCGCCTCGATCACGTTACCGACTATGATGTTGTGGTGGTCATGGGAAGTGGGGAGATCGTAGAAGTCGGAGACCCGACGGAGCTGTTGAGTAAAGACTCGGCGCTCAGGGCTTTACGGGAACAAGGGCAGTAGTTCCGTGAAAGCATGTAACATATTTGTAAAGTATAACTCGTCATAGTCCAATAGTAATTCTCCTCTACTAAAGATGTCGGGATGATTTATCATCATTTCATATGGACCCCGAGCGGACAGCAACTGCTCTCGCCGTATCATTCTAACTGAACCTCCTTGCCTCTAATGATCGTTGTGAGAAACGTGCCCAGTCTCCAAACCTTCTAACTTCACCGAGCTTATCAATAAGATGATGGACATCGTGAAGCATACTATACGCATTAGTTAGTTAGCAGAATCTGTCAACATCCACAACGGGAGACTGGCGGATGCTCAGTTCTTACCAATCACGACCAGTCTCTGTCTCCGGGTCTGGTTGTTTATGCACTGTCCCTAAGTGGTCCTTGTAGCTCGTAAATACCGGCAGCATCACCAGCTATAACCCAGTTCGTAGCATGGGCAGCTGTAGGGTGCTGTGAGGCCGCGTTATCAGGAAGTCACTCACGAAATGATCAAGTCTACCATTTTGACTCGCCTTCAAGACAGGTTTCTGCTTGTTTTTTCCGTCACGAAAGAACAGGTTGACGGTCTATAGTTTCTATAATTACTTTATTCTACAAGAATATCTATACCAATAGTTCCCGCTTCAATCACTTTTCGATGGCCACTTGACTCTCCTCTCCGCCCGCACATACAAATTATTCGGCCGGATCAGCTGAAACATGGGATCGTATTCCACTGGACCATCCTGCGCGAGACTAAACTTGTAGCGATACACCAGCTTTGGCAGAAACACCTTGACCTCCTGCAGGGCAAAGTTGAAGCCAGCGCACATGCGAGGCCCGGTGGCGAACGGGATATAGGACGCCGTCGGCCGGTTCTTGACCCGGTCTGTGTCCCAGCGGTCGGGATCGAAGAGCGCAGGGTTGTCCCATATCTTGGTGTTGTTGTGGATGTGGTGCAGCGCTGGGATGACGATGGCGTCCTTGGGGACCTTGTAACCGCCCGGGAGGATCAGGTCTACTGCTGCGGTTCGTGCTGGCTGGTAGGATGGGTTGTGGCGTCGTTGCGTCTCTTTGATGTACTTGTCGAGGAAAGCCAGCTTGTTGGTCAGATCAGCAGTGATCTGCGTGTTTTCCTCAAACCCGTTGTCAATGAGTTCTTGCAGAATACGCTCTTGCATGCCGGGATATATGACGAGCCCATATATGAGCCATGAGAGTAGTGAGCTGGTCGTAGTAAAACCGGCGCCGGTAGCAACGACCAGTGGTTCCATGATTCGCTCCCGTGGCAGCTTGTTGCCTTTACTATCACTTGCGCGAAGGACGTAGTCGACCATGTTCTCTGCTTGAAGCGCAGCGTCTTGCAGTTCCAGATCCTCAACTCCCTTGGAGGCGTTGGCCACCGACTCCTGCATCATAGCCTCAATACGGTCACGGGCGTCGCGAAGGCGCTGAGGATCTCCGAATGGTAGATTGCGGTACCAGTTCCCCATGGAAGTGATCTTCTTGTTCAGCTCGAGGGATTGGGCAATCCTCAACACCATCTCGTGTGGAGGCGCATCGACGGCAGAGAAATGTTTAAAGTCCATGCCAAGAACCAATTTGCCGACCGCCTGAGAACCGAGCTTGAGCATGTAGGGGTAGACGTTCCACGCTTCATCTCGCTCGTCGAGCTCGTCAAAGACTTTGAACGCATCCTCAACCGTCTTCTGCATTGTTGGGGCGTAGTGTCTCACAGCCTTGGGACCCAGTGCCGGTGGTAGAAACTTGTGCACCTCTTTCCACTCTGGGGTATCGGTATCTCCAAGAAACACTCCGGCCTCTTTATTCTTGATGGGATAGAGTGGATGGCCTTCAATGATCCGCTTGGAGAAGAAGTCGGTCTCGCCAAACACAATGTTGGCGAGCACAGGATCATTGGTATGGTACACGGTGCTGCCCATGTTTGTTGTCTTGAAAAGGGGACCATACTTTTCGAATAATCGCTGGTGATTGCCGAGATGGTCTGGGTATACCTCAAAGTAGTTGCCTACCAAGGGCAGGCCTTTGGGACCGGGAACCTCGCGAACTGCTTTGTTGTCGATGGTGATGGCGACATTTTCGGCAGCAAGGACATCAGCTACTGTTGCCAAAGCTTGTGATTGTGTGACAAAGCCGATACCTAGGACAGTTAGATGTTTTTCTACGTGCTAGGGGTCGATCGAAGCTACCATTGGGATCAACAATGGCGAAATGTGAGGCCACCAGGTGTTGAAGGCCTTGTTCGTCCAGTGATGAGGGAATCTCAATATCTTGAGCTGTGGAGGGATCTTCGCCCCAGAGATAGAAGCTTTTTGTTGCCATGATTAAACAGTGGTTTGAGAATGGGATACCCAAGAGTCAAGGCCACGCAGGTTTGGAGCCACTTTCCCCTATATACTGGCCAACCTCTGCCTCATCCATAATGCATTGGGTGAGTCGCCAAGGTGGAAACTGGTCATGAGCCGAGGCACAAGGCGCATGGACTCATGATTAGAATGCCGATTTGCCTCGAATGCCGTGAAAAGCTTTCGGGCTACAGATACAGATACAGGTACTAGGTAAACGGGTGGACCCTAGCTTCAAACACAGACATGGATCAATATTCAGGGCAAAGCCTAGCTAGGATCAGGGTCGTCCATTGAATGCCGCAGGAATTCACGAAACCCGTACAGGATTAGCGGGTCAAGGAACATTTATCTTTCAAGGCGAACCAGAGATAACAGGGGCTTGGGCTCTTTGCCTCGGGTCATGACTTGAAGAACGGGGCTCCGTTTATTCCCCTGGCCTACAGGATCCATCGTAATCGGCATTGATATCTACAAGAGGCAATAGAAGCAAACGAAATGACGGGGACGGCATTAAACCCTGAAGTACAAGACCCGCCCGGCGTCCCCGAGGAACCCACTCCTACGGGCGACCATGTCTACAAGTGGCTCTTTTCAAATTTCTTCCTACGGTCACCCCTAGGGCGTTCAGCAACAGAAATCAAGCTAGTACTATAGCCATAATAATTTCTATTGCGATACTACCACTCACTTTGTATTCATAAAATCTAAGAGAGAGTAACTATTTTAGTGACTAAATAACCTTCTGGTCGGGCTTCTATGTGTGTGTATGAGAGTGGCTGTTAGGTCGGGCTT